>VYZR01041205.1:5528-25800 GCA_013400675.1 Oxylabes madagascariensis | reverse complement strand
TTTTTTTTTTTTTTTTGATGAACTTTTCCTCCCTCCAGCTCTAAGAAAAGGTTCAGACCTTGAAAAGGCTTTTGCTACAGCAGCTTTGGTATATAACAACTATGCTGATCCCGAGAGCAAGCTCAGCAAAGCTGAAACCAAGAGCTTACTGCAATCCCAGTTTTGGCATTTCATACAGGTGAGGGGGTCTGCTGAGTGGGTGGCCCTGGGACAGCCCTGGCTGGGCACTTTGGGTGCAGGAATGGCAGCTCAGCTCACGCTCTGTCCTGCAGCTTGGCAAGCGCCAGTCCATGGGGTAATCCCCAGTGAGACTTCAGGGATTTGGTACAAACATATTCTGGGACTCAGTTGTTTTATGTTGAGCCTGTGTCTAACACAGGGCCAAAGGAGGGGGACAGCAATAAACCACGAATGATGCCTGCTTGAATTTGTTTCAAGAAAACAGGGCAATTGCAAAAAAAACTGGGAGGAGGAAACAACCAACCAACCAAATTAAAACCCTTGGATGATGACAAGAGGCTGGATTTATGAAGAGAAGAAACCCATGGCATTTAATGAGGTGTTTGGTGGTTTGCCAGAGCACTGAGCCAGCGCTGGGAGCCAGCCCTGCCCCACGGAGCCACGTTCACTGTGGTCACTGGTGGAATTCCTGGGAGAGAGGGGCAGAAAGCCCCCACCCACCTGGCTGGGTATGGTGAAAACTGCCATGGCAGCACTTGGCTGTAAACTTCCTGCAGGGTTTTTTTTTTCCCCCTCCCTAAATTAAAAAGAAAAAGAAAACAAGAAAAAAAATTATCAAGTGGTAGGAAAAGCTATATAAGACTAATAAAAAAGAGCTCAAATAAGTAAATGAGAGAGGTAATACCTTTACTTCCAAAAATAACAAAATCACATGGTTGGTTAGGGAAGGGAAATTGGCACCAAGTTAGAAACCAGGCACCTCATTGAAAAAGAATTGAAATTTTCACTGGAAGCAATTAGGCTTGGGATCCTGAGATTGTTTGGATACTATTAAGATAAAAAACTACCCTGGAACTCTAGCAAGGTTTTTTTGTAAGGATATAAATAACAAACATGTTAGAGAATTTTAATAATCCATTCCAACGGGAATGCCCAAGAGGATCAAGAGTAGCAGTACAAAAGTTATGCCTGTAAAATCAACAGTTTCTGAGACCTTCACAATATGTATTTGTATATATTTGAATATTAAATTTAAGAGGGTTGGTTGGTTGTTTCCTCCTCTCAGTTTTATCAAGACACAGGAGTCCTTTTTTTACCTAGCAGTTGCCAGCTGTGTCATCATCACTGTCAGATTTTCAGTCATGATTAGGTGTCTTTTAAAAGATATATGCTGGATTCTGATAGAAACTTTGAGGACTGGTTGTTCTCCTTTCTGATTACAATAATATTTCTGTTTGAATGTCTTTGGATACCTTTGGAAAAACTAATATGAATGTGGACATAACAACCTGAATGGGAAAATGAAAAATACATTAATATTTACTTAGGAAGATGTTTGTTTGGGGTTTTTTTGTTTTTGTTTTTGTTTTTGTTTTTCCCTAATGATGTAATAGAAAAGGAACTTCATGCCTTTTTTTTTTTTTTTTTAAATCCTCCATAGGGCCAAGAAAACAAACCAAAATACCAGGAAATAATTTCTTCCTTGGATGAGGAGTCAGAGAACAAAATTAATTTTGAAGATTTCATGATCTTGTTAGTCAGTCTCACTCTAATGTCTGACCTGCTGCAGGAGATCAAAAATGTGAAAACCACAAAATGATCTGTGATTTAAAGAAGAAATGGCTTGGCACCATATGAGGAAAGCCTGAGTGAGCTACACACAGAGATTCCACTGTGTGCCTGGATACCCTGTGCTGGTCCCTTTTAGATGGAATAAAGTTGTGTCCAAACCTGGTTGAACTTACTCCTCTCTTGAAACACTCCACGAAGTCTGTGCTCAGGGATTTGTGTCCACTACATTCGTGCTTTGGAGGAGTGAGTGACTGACTCCCACTGGGTCCAAGACCAGTTAACAGCTGGGGGCAACCCCCAGCCCAGTTTAATGCCAGGGAAAGGCAGCCCCTGCTCTCCCAGACCTCTCCATCCTCTCCCTACCATAGTGTGGAAGATGATGGAGAGGCAGCAGCCGAAATGTGCAGCCCCATCCCTCGAGGCAGGGCTGCCCAGCTCCCCCGGCTCTCCCAGTCACCCCAGGGGGCTCCAGCCCTGAGCAGGGCGCTACCAGTGATGGGTGTCACAATGGGCAAGGACCACACAATCTGTTGCTGTCTTAGGTAAAGATTGATTTTAGTTTGTGTGGTTTCCACCCCACCATTAACCCTGCTGAAGGGAGCATTTGTTTACTTTTATTTCCTCCTCCAACTGCTCTCTTCATTTAGAGATCACAACAGAAGGAATTTCAAGTCCAGCATTTGCAGGGCATCTTTGGCAGTGCTGTGCTTGTACGACCTGGGGAACGACCCAAACATGCCAGCCAGCTGAATCTGCTGTTCCATGAACCTGTGAAAAGCAAAAACCAGGTAAGAGGTGGTCCAGAGCAGGGATGGTGGGAAATAAGGGTCAGGGCCAGAGCCTCAGTATTAAATGCTCATCATCCTAATATTTGGTTTGATTCCTACCTACAAAGTCCTGGCTCAGAGCCAACATTTATCCCACTGTGACATCCCTTTAGGACATGAAAAGCAGTCTCATGCCCCAGGAGCAGAACAGCCTCTGTAAGGATTTAATAAGACTCTACCAAGATGAACAAGCCAGCAAAATGTTAGAGCCTTTCTAGTTTTTTCTTCTTCCTTGGCTGGAAAGGAGAAGGCAAGAATGACTTAGCTTTGGTGCATGAATTTTTGACAGGAAGTGATCAAACCCTCTAGTGTTAAAAGAGGGAAATTAATGCCAGCTGAGTAATGAGATTTAACTCTTTCACATAAAAAGGCTTAGTGTTTTCAGGAGCTAAGACAATGTTTTGTAATGGATGTTGATGTGAAGGAAAGGCTACAGTAGAGACCAGCAGCCAGCTGTTTGGAGAAGGAAGGTCTCTATGCAGTGTGGGACAGAGCTGAAAGAAGAAATGCAAATGGATGTGGTGGGTTTTGAAATGAAGCTCAGCAGGTAAGGTGCTGGGTTTGGACCTCAGCCAGGACACAGCCTCATCTGGAGGATAAACATTCATAACTGGTCCTACTACAAATAAAACCTCTTGTTAGCAAAGCCCCTTCTGTGATGGTGGGTTGTGAGAACAGGGAGCATCCAGCCTGTGGCCAGCACTGACAAAGCCAGCACACAGCGTTTCTCTCTGACTGCTCAGAGACTCTTCCTTCCAGCACATCCCCCTGCTGAGGGACTGATGTCCCAGTGCCCTGAGAGTGACCGCTCCCCAGGGGTGGGATCACCCATCGGTATCACAGTTTAACATTGATACTGTGTCCCTGGCGTTACTCAGTCTCTTTTCCTCTCCCCTTGTCTTTTGGCCAGGTAGATTTGTGAAAGCCTAAAATATCAGCTGATGCTTCTTTTCTGGGGTAGGAAGATGGACTGAATGTGAGTTTCTAGGCAGGTTTCCCATTACTCAGGCAAAGGAAACATAGCACAACCCTGAAAAGATTGTTTGGGAGCTGCTGGTGATGCTGGAAGCATGAATTTCCTAACATCCCTCTGTTACAAGAGAAAAAAATGAAAGGAAAAAATATTGTAAAGCCAATTAAGAAAAAGTTCTTTGAAATTGCTGAGGCTCTAACAGAGTTTTTGTTATTGCTGAAACGTTTCTAAATCTTGCATGACTTGAATTAATGACTTAAGAGCCTTTTATCAGATCAGTTCACTCTGTCATCTCATCGTGTGCAAACCCTTTTCATCCCAATTCGGCATGTTGTGAGTAACATCCCGAGTCTCTGGCTTGGATCAAAAGCCCCTTGTGCTAAGCACAGTGAAAACTCAAAGTAAGAAGCAGTTCCTGAACAACTCAATAGCAAAGATATTCAAATGGTAGGGAAGGAATAAGAGGCAGAGAAAAACCAAGTGCCTTGTGAGCACATGCAGCAGAGCTGGAGCAGATTCCATCCTGCACTGGGCTCCTCACACAGAAGCTGAGGCACTGTGATGGTTTCTGCAAGAGCTTCTGAACAAAGTGAATGGGATGTGCAAGGCTCCATCTGCATCCGTCCTTGAAAGTCCCACCTGATGCTCAAAAGCAGAAGGACGTACTTGGAAGAGCCTCAGCATCTTCTTTTAGTTACAAGGAGGCAGAAAATTGCACCTTGACTGTGGAAGATGCTCTTTTATTAACTCAGACTATTCGTGGCTGCCCCGAGCACTCTCAGCTATTGGCTTTGAAGCTGATCTGGTGCAGACAGCATGTCTGGCTGCATCCTCAGGGAGCTGGCTGTAAGCTGGCTTAAAAGGCTACTGTTGTGCTTTATTTTGTTCCTAGCTTACTCCTGTTGGAAGCAGAGTTTGTCATTGATTTCTCAGAGCAGAGCCCAGCGAGTGCTAAGGAGTTGAGCAGCAGCTGAGTTGATGAAATCTGCAGGTTCCTCTGCCTCAGCAGGTGGGAAGAACATTGTGTCAATATCTGATACCCTCAGAAGTGAAGTGGCATGAAGAGTAGCCAGCCCAGAGCTGAGCCCTGTGTGCTTGGGGTTGTGTTGGGATTTGTGCCCTTCAGGTATGAACCTTGGGAGGTTCTGTAGACTTTGGATCTAAGCTTTGAGTGCTGTTCTGAAAAGTCTGAATCATCTCTGCCGTTATATGAGCTTTCAGATGATTGCCAGAGGAGAAATGAGGGTCAGGGAGAATTTCAGCCTCAGATCTTTCCAAATACCAGCTCAGGAAGGCAGGCTCATTCTCATTCTTTAATTAGCCCACCTACAGCTTCTCCCCATGACTTTTTACTTTGTATTTGGCCTTAACTCTGGCCTGCTGAATTTAGAAAGTTTTTGAAATCTGGCTTTGGTCTGATCTCTGAGGGGCTCCCGCAGATTCCAGGGGAGCCCTCACATCCCCATGCACTGACTTTGAGGAGGTGAGCCAGGCCAGGGCTTTGCATGTTGAACTTTCTTCTGGGAGCCCAGAGCCACACACACTGTATGTGCAATTTTTCATAAGTCTTTCAGGGAAGAGAAGTACATTTTTCAACTGTCTTGCTGTTACTGTACCTTCAGTAAGACCTCATATGTGGGGCACTGGAGTCTGGGTGCTGAGGGAGCCCCGCAGTCTGAGACAGGTTTTCCTTGTCTCTTCCTCCCCCAGAGGAAGTGTTGTGTTACTTTTTCATGTAAATTTAAACTTGCTCTGGGTGCATACACTTTGAAAGTACCTGTGTGATGCCTCAGTGCTGCCATGTGTCCTGGCCCATGAAAGCTTCTCAGCAGCTACATCCACTCAAGTGGTTGTTGTAGCAGGTCTCTTTGCAGAGAGAGGTGGAGTTTTGCATGGTAGCCTGCAAAGAAAGTGGTTAAATTGTGGGTACATGGTAGGAAAACCTTCTCCAGTAGTGTTGAAATTACTTCTCCAGGAGCGTTGGAAAGATGCTATGTGGTACAACTCCTTAGGAGCTCACACAGAGCAGAGAAAAAGCTTTGTCCCAGGATTATGTTCTCTGTAAAGTGTGATAATTTGTGAGCCTCAAAGGAGCACTCTGAAAGGTCTCTTGAAAAAATAAAATCTCTTTGTTTCAAGCTCAGTCAGGGAACATAAATGTAGAAGAGGTGGTGGTTTATGGCTTTTTGAGTTGACAGCTTTTGATCCTGCATTGACTTTTACTGCAGTCAGTGGTTTACAAGGTTTGCAGTGGAGCTGTCTCCTCACTTTTCTCACCTGCTTTCCCTCCCCCCTGTATAAGGAACTGAGTCCTGAGTTCTAGAACTGAGTCCTCATCCAGCAAAGGTAAACAGCAAATCATGTTCAACAGCTTCTGGGCCAAAATACAGATTTGGATTTATAACAAATGAGTGTGTGATTGTTTGTCAGAGATCCTCTGAGCCTCAAACAGGACCTGGAGTACTGAGGGCCCCTGGGCAGGGAGGGACCCCGATGCCCAAGGTGTCTCTCACTCCACAGCAGTGTGAGCTGCAGCCCCTTGCAGGGGTGGGTGGCAGCCTCACGTTTCTGACATCCACAGGGCAAACCCTGGGACCAAGGGACCAATTTCCATTTGTGATTTCCTCTTCCTTTTATTCCCCTTGCCATGATGCCGCTTTCTTGGCCGCTATCTGCTGGATCTTGATGTGTAGAGAAACACAAAATGTGGCACATGGTCCCAGGAAGCTGCTGCTGGAACCAGTGAGAGGCCAGGACGTCTCAGGTGGAAAGAGGCAGCTCCTCAAGTGGGCATCTTCCTACCCCTCCAGTAAAACCAGCAGTCCAAACATGCAGCAGCTCGTCAGTGGGCAAAATCAAGCCTCTGATTGTCCTGAGATGATCAATAAATGATGTACAGGATACCAGGAGCTCTTCTACTCCTGCAACCACTCACACACAGAAGCTGGTTGGCCCCTGGGCACTCAAGCATCACTGGAGCAAAGAACAAGCATCATGGGAGCTGATTTTAGTAAGTTTGTCTTGCTGCATGTTACAAACTGAAAAAAGAGCTCTCTGGAAAGGCAGCTTTGACTGGATGAACTGACGGATGCCAGGTCTCTGCTTGAGTTTGGAAAATGAAGCTGGGCAGTCCAGGTATTCTTATAGCAGGGACAAGCAGAAAAAACTACAACCCAACCCTGAGACCCTTCCTCCTCCTCCAATGGTTGCTCAGACAGCCTTCCCACTATTTCTTTGATTTGTTTTCCCAGGAGTATGACGTTTGTTTACTTTGACATCTTTACTTTGACACCTGGGGCTGTTGGAGGAAGTCCATGTACAGATGCTGACCCATTTCCTGCATTTGTTGGTGAATTTTTCTAGATCCAGTTGTTTTGCCTTCATCCCCACATAATGCTCTTGTGGGGTTTGTTTGAGGAAAACCTGCACTAGCAGACACATTCAGGTTAAACATTATATAACAGCTCTTTTCTCTGAAGCTGGCAGGGGCAAAAACCACACTGGGGATAGAATATCCACAGGTAAATATCCCTCTTTTCTTGGGACACCGTAGCTGGTGTCATGGCATCCCTGGGTTTATACACCACTAGGTGGATTATGTAGGGTTTTGCCTAATTAATTAATGAAACCAAATTGCAAAATTACTTTCTTATTAAACTGATCTCACTGCAGAAATAAGGCTGATTACTTCCCTGACAAATTTTAATTAGGTAGCTACAACAAACTGTAATAAAGAGCACAAATTAAAAACAGATCATAATAGATGTGGCTTTATCAAATGCTATGTTAGTACCAGACAGCATACACAGTGATTAAATTATACAGAAAAAGCTCATTTTTTCTCCTCTGGTAAAAATCTATCTTCCTTCTAGGGGAAGAAGCATTTACATAAAAACATCACATTAATAACCAACACACCAGTAAGTGTTTATTGGTAGCTGCTTTCCAATATTCTGCAGACTCAACCATTAAGGCACTCTTTATTTCTCCTCTAAAATTATACTCATAGTACACATGACCCAAGGTTACTGCAAAGCCTCTGAGGACAAGAAAGGCTTGATTACCTGCACGTATACTCCTCAATTTGTCTTTCCTCTTTTAGCTTTTTAGGGCTTGGATTCAGCTCAGCTGAAAACAGAAAACAATTTGATAAGGATTTGCATAAGAATTGTAAGCAGAGGCCCACACAAATTAAGCATTAATTAATGAGCACCTAAAGCCTTCTGCTGAATGCAGCCTGAGGCCAAGCAATGCTGAGAGTGCTCAAGAACATGGGAAGGAAAGAGTGGGTAAGCAGAGCAAATTAAACAAAAATGCTTAATTTTTCTCTAATATCCATTCCAGCCCTTGAGACTGTAGAATTGCAAACTTCTTACCCCTGTTGGAGGATGACAGAGGTCAAAAGGAAAGCTCTTCCACATGGAACTGAATTCATCCAGAAGCTCTCAGGCTTATGTTGTATTCAGGATGCTGGACTCAGGTTGAGGAGCAGTGGTGCTCTGAGCTGCCCCCCAAGGAGGGAGAGGCTGCCCCACAGCCTGGGCAGTGTGTGGGTGCAAAGCGGGGCTGGGGGTGTTGGGGTGGGTGTTCGGGGTCTGCTGATGCCCTGGGACAAGCAGGCAGTACCTCAGAGTTGCAGCAGAGGCAGGGTTGTGCTGCCTGCTGCAGGGTCTGGGGGGATTCACCTCCTCTGTGTGAGTCAAGGGACCACTGATGTAAAAGGACAGTGGGCTTTGGGCTTGAAAAAAGGCTGAGAGAGACTGGAGACTTTTGTAATCTCAAGTGACCATTTTCCTTGCATTGCTGGATGCATACATCTAACACATTGGCAAAGGACTCCAAGGAATTGAGCCTGTGGCTTTCATGGGTGGCAGCCACGCTCTGCCCCCACCTGTTATAGCCAGAGCCCTCACAGGACAACATTTTGGCCCTGGTTCTCCCCTTTTTTCTAGCCCTGAGAAATGTTTAGCAGCTCTTCTTCAGGCATTTAACTGGGAGCTCTCAGCTGCTACATATTTCAAATCAGCTCAGAAATTCTGATGAAAGGAAAACACTACTTTTTTTGCAGAGCTCTTGGGAGAGAAGTCAGGGTGTTGGCCTTCCCAGGCCGAGCAGATGGAGAGCTGTTTTGTCCTGCCTTACAGGTAAGTGAAATACCTCCTTGCACTAGAGATCTGTTAATAGACCAGAAAATAAACGCTGTATTGACTGGAGATGGGATGTTGTTGGTGTCCATGATCTAGTGCAGTTGTGTAGCTGTCTTGAGCACAAAACTTGCACCCTGGTAGCCTTAGAAAGGGCCAGGCAGGTCTTGTTGGTTTGGTTTGGTTTTTTATAAGCAGCAAGAGCTTAGGAAAGGCAGGACTGTCCCCTTGANACAATATATAACTACTAACATACACATGCTACATATAAAATATCTCTATGTGCATATACACATAAAATCCCTTCCACTTTTCACTGTTCTGACTTATTTCAACTAAAAACTTCATTTTGCTTCTAAATGACTTTCTAGGCCACTTAGGACTGCAGTGAGCAGTACAAATCGCTGGATACGTTCCTTTTCTGTTGAAAAACCGGGACTTATTCCTAGTCTTGTGGGGTTTGGGTTTTTTATGCCTCTATTTATTAATGCATTAAAAGATCCTCCTTCTCATCCTGTGACATCCTAGCAGCTTTAAATGCCTTGGAGAGGGGCTTTGTTAAAAGCCCTTTGGCATTAAAATGCTGCTAAATGGAGTAGGCAATCATTCTGCTGGTGTGACAGTGCCTTCCTCTGCCAGGGATCCTGGTCCCTCCCTGCTGCTGCTGTTTCTGACAAAGCCTTTCCCCAGCTTGCAGGAACTGTGTCCTAGCCTTTAGTAGGCTCTTTCTTAAACCTAGTCTCAAAATTGTAATTTCTCTTATCTCTGGTATTGATGCTAATGAGAGCAGGGTTGTCACCCACCACAGACAACTGTGACTGAGATCTGTGGTGGAATATCCTTGAAAAATATATTTTTTTTTCTTTTTTTTTAATATCTGTGAGCTGAGTACTATGTTACTGCCAGTGAGGATGTAAAGAGTACAAAGCCAGTCTTATACATAACTTAGTATTTCTATTCTCTTCTTTCCTGCTTGTTAGAACCCAAAGGATGCCAAATATTTCATAACGGTTTGGGACTTTCTGAGCATACACCTTCCAACCTAAACTGTTCTATGACTCTCCACACACAGACTTGTCCCAGAGGCTGTTGAAAGACTGCAGCACCACAGGGTAGGGATGCTGTTGGTTGAAGTATCCAAAACAAAATGGTGGGGAATATTTAACAAGCTTTTTTTTCCCCCAACAAGTTTTCTTTGGTTTACTGCAGGGCTCTTAATTTGATGAATTAATGTGAGAAGTGCTAATGTACCGGCAAAGACAGCAGGCAAAGATCTGTCTGCTGATCCTAGACACGACTGATTTCAACAGCTGCTGAGCATGGTGTGTGCTGATGCCACTAAAAACTGCCACAAAAATAACAGCAGTATCTGTGCAACCTCACAGGAAGGTGTTTGTAGCTTTTCATCTCTCCTCTCCCTCCCAGATAAGGCTGTGGGCAATTATCTTTGAGAAGGAAGTGCAGAATGCTGGGACTCTGCTCCAGAGTGCACTGGACAGAGGTGCCCACGCTGTGAATGGTGACACTCAAACCTCCCCTCCAGAGGGTTTCTTTTAAAGCTGTGGAGGATGAGCCCCATCCTGGAGACTGCTGCAGGCTGTGATTTTCCTGCATTGGCTGCCCAAGTGCATCCTCCCTGCTGCAAGGGCTCTGCTCCTGCAGTAAGCAGCTTTGCTTGCCCGATGCTGGAGCCTGAAGAAAGAATTGCAGCTCTAACACCTGCAGTTCAACCCCAGAGAGAGACCTAGGTTTGAAGACCAGTCAGAAGCTGCATGCTCCTGTTACTGTGTTCAAAAGGCCAAGTTAAAGTGTCTGAAGGAGAGCTGCTGCTTTGCTCCTGATGTGTTTGAGTAGGCAGCTCACTGGCTCAGGCTTTCCACACATACCCTATATAATTTTACAAAACCTATTTAAAGGGTATGTAGGGATAGGACAAAGGGGAATGGCTTTAAATGGAAAGAGTAGGTTTAGATTAGGTGATGAGGTGCTGGCTGCCCAGAGATGTGGATGCCCCACCTGTGAAAGTGTTTAAGACCAGGTTGGATGGGGCTTTGAAAAAGCTGATATTGTNTAATGCATTAAAAGATCCTCCTTCTCATCCTTTGACATCCTAGCAGCTTTAAATGCCTTGGAGAGGGGCTTTGTTAAAAGCCCTTTGGCATTAAAATGCTGCTAAATGGAGTAGGCAATCATTCTGCTGGTGTGACAGTGCCTTCCTCTGCCAGGGATCCTGGTCCCTCCCTGCTGCTGCTGTTTCTGACAAAGCCTTTCCCCAGCTTGCAGGAACTGTGTCCTAGCCTTTAGTAGGCTCTTTCTTAAACCTAGTCTCAAAATTGTAATTTCTCTTATCTCTGGTATTGATGCTAATGAGAGCAGGGTTGTCACCCACCACAGACAACTGTGACTGAGATCTGTGGTGGAATATCCTTGAAAAATATATTTTTTTTTCTTTTTTTTTAATATCTGTGAGCTGAGTACTATGTTACTGCCAGTGAGGATGTAAAGAGTACAAAGCCAGTCTTATACATAACTTAGTATTTCTATTCTCTTCTTTCCTGCTTGTTAGAACCCAAAGGATGCCAAATATTTCATAACGGTTTGGGACTTTCTGAGCATACACCACTTTTTTTTTTTTTCAATATCCTTTCTTCTTTTTTTTCTCCTCAGAAGCTCCTCCACTGTAATCTAGCCCATTAGTTTAGAGGGAGGGGGGCCACGAAGATAGCAGAGCCTTGCTGCTTTGGCATTTTGCCTGTGACACACTGCTGCGTTCTAAGGGCGCCTTGCTGAAGGTAATTACCATGGAAAAGTCATCAGCTCCTTCTCCAGACACACACCCCACACCTCCCCCAGCTGCCTGTGGCAGGAGCCAAATGCTCACGTGGTGTTAGCTCTGAGACGCCGCTCCAAAATCATGTATTTCAATTATTCATTAGTTAATGGTTCCCTGGGGATGTAAGGAAGGCTGGGACTGTAAGGAGCCTGTCTGGAAATACAAGTCCAAAGATACAAAGGATTCATGTTTACAAGAACAGATGCCCTGTGTGAACCTGATTTCAAGGAGGGGCACAGCCCTGATCAATGTTTGTGATCACTGGTCATGGGGAGCCTTCATGTGGCCAGTGGGACCAGGCAGTGACTGTCCCCTTGTCCTCGGCACTGCTGAGGGCACACCTCAAATCCTGTATTCAGTTTTTGGCTCCTCACCACAAGAAGGACATTGAGGGGCTGGAGTGTGTCTAGAGAAGGGAGTGGAGCTGGGGAAGGGTCTGGAGCACAAATTTGGTGAGGAGAAGCTGGGGGGGACTCAGCTTGGACAAAAGGAGGCTCAGGGGGGACCTTCTTGCCCTCTACAAGTCCCTGAAAGGGGCTTGTAGTCAGGTGGGGATCAGTCTTCTCCCAGAAAACAAGTGACAGGACAAGAGGAAACAGCCTGAAGTTGTTCCGGAGGAGGTTTAGACTGGATGTTAGGAAATGTTTCCTCACTGGGAGGATGGTCAGGTGTTGGAACAGGCTGCCCAGGGCAGTGGTGGAGTTTCCACTCCTGAGTGTTCAAAAAAGATGTGAATGTGGTGCTTAGGGACATGGTTTTGTGGTTTTATGGTGAACATGGCAGTGCTGGGTTAGAGATTGGGTTCAATGAGAGCAGAGGTGTCTTCCAACCTAAACTGTTCTATGACTCTCCACACACAGACTTGTCCCAGAGGCTGTTGAAAGACTGCAGCACCACAGGGTAGGGATGCTGTTGGTTGAAGTATCCAAAACAAAATGGTGGGGAATATTTAACAAGCTTTTTTTTCCCCCAACAAGTTTTCTTTGGTTTACTGCAGGGCTCTTAATTTGATGAATTAATGTGAGAAGTGCTAATGTACCGGCAAAGACAGCAGGCAAAGATCTGTCTGCTGATCCTAGACACGACTGATTTCAACAGCTGCTGAGCATGGTGTGTGCTGATGCCACTAAAAACTGCCACAAAAATAACAGCAGTATCTGTGCAACCTCACAGGAAGGTGTTTGTAGCTTTTCATCTCTCCTCTCCCTCCCAGATAAGGCTGTGGGCAATTATCTTTGAGAAGGAAGTGCAGAATGCTGGGACTCTGCTCCAGAGTGCACTGGACAGAGGTGCCCACGCTGTGAATGGTGACACTCAAACCTCCCCTCCAGAGGGTTTCTTTTAAAGCTGTGGAGGATGAGCCCCATCCTGGAGCCTGCTGCAGGCTGTGATTTTCCTGCACTGGCTGCCCAAGTGCATCTTCCCTGCTGCAAGGGCTCTGCTCCTGCAGCAAGCAGCTTTGATTGCCCGATGCTGGAGCCTGAGGAAAGAATTGCAGCTCTAACACCTGCAGTTCAATCCCAGAGAGAGACCTAGGTTTGAAGACCAGTCAGAAGCTGCATGCTCCTGTTACTGTGTTCAAAAGGCCAAGTTAAAGTGTCTGAAGGAGAGCTGCTGCTTTGCTCCTGATGTGTTTGAGTAGGCAGCTCACTGGCTCAGGCTTTCCACACATACCCTATATAATTTTACAAAACCTATTTAAAGGGTATGTAGGGATAGGACAAAGGGGAATGGCTTTAAATGGAAAGAGTAGGTTTAGATTAGGTGATGAGGTGCTGGCTGCCCAGAGATGTGGATGCCCCACCTGTGAAAGTGTTTAAGACCAGGTTGGATGGGACTTGGAGCAATGTGATTTAGTAGAAAGTGTCACTTCCCATGGCAGGAGGGCTGGAACTAGATGATCTTTAATATCCTTTCCAACCCAAACCATTCTATGATAGAAATAGAGGTCTGTTGTTGCGTTCTTACAGTGTTTCCAGAAGCAGCTCTCACATGGCCACTGCGCTCTGTGATGTGTTAGTTCTCATACAGCATAAAATAACAATCACAGTTTGCATATGGAAAAACACCTTTACGACTTTCTGCCTGGTTGAACCTGTCCACAGCAGGTTCTCAAATGATGCATTTTGAAATGGAGCCACCTTGAAATGCCTGTGTCTCAAGAGACCTCCAAGCAGAGAGGACAAGATTGCTCAGTTGCTTTTTTGAAAGATAAATGACCTCACTGCAAGTCACAGTCTGCTCACGTGAGGAGTGTTTAGTCATTTGGCATGAAGCAACCATTAAGGTGTGTGGGTTCTGCAGTGCATAAATAAGTTACAAATTAGGGATTCTGAGTTGGTGCTTGCCCCTTGTATGCAGTGCTCCAAGTAATTACTGTTCTCTTTGTCTAATCAAAGTTTCTCAGCTCAGAGCTGGCTTCTAATTTAAACACTTGAGTACAATATATTTCACTAAATTAAATCATTGCAGAAATCTGTGTCTCATACACAACAGATTCTATCCCCACCATATATATTACTTTTTTCCTTGACTCTGTAACACATATTCCTCTGAAGGGTAAATGATTCCTGATATAAATATGAATAACCTTAGCTTTGCAATATTATATCTTCAAGCAGCTCATTTGAGATATCTTCTAGAAAATGCCAAAAGCAGCTTGTAACATAAAGCACGTGTGTAAATATTATAGCACTGCTCCAAAAAGGAGCCTTCTCTGAGTAAATGCCCCTTTATGTAAATAACTGGTAGACAAAGCAGTAAGTGGTCATTGACACAGAGATTTCCCCTACAGCCCTAACAGCATGTGCATCTTTCCTGCACTGCCCTGGGTCTCAGCTCTTGGCAGCCCTGCCTGCAGGGTTGAATGCAGACTTTAAGCCTGTCTGATGAAAAAACCACCAAGCTCTACAGCTGGCTGTGATCCAAATGGGAGAAGGCTTTGGTTCCCTACATAGTAATGGAAAGATACTTTAGGTGTCCGAGGCTGAGAAAGCTTTTAAATGTTAATTCTTGTTCTTGACCCAGTGAAAGGGAGAGCGTGCTGTGCTTGCTAAATGGTGACACCTACCAAAAGGTACATCCTGGGGCTGAGGGATGCTGAGTATCCTGTGAGTAGAGGGCGAGGATATGGCAATGTATATGCAGGGGGAGATTACTGAGTTTTCTCAGCAGTGATTGCAATGATTTGACTTAGACCCTGACACAACTGTGTGCTTGGGCTGTAACTCACAAACTGTGCCTTTGCAGGGTTTCTTTTCTCCTCTGCCAGAGGCAGAGACATCTCAATTGGCTGTACAGCAGCTGCTGAGCTGCTGCGCTGGCAGATGAGCACATTATTGCACAGCTGATGCAACTTGGCTCAATTTGCTGAGCTTGGAGCTGTGGCCACTCAGTAGATGCCCGAG
The DNA here is from genome assembly GCA_013400675.1 of Oxylabes madagascariensis. Classification (NCBI taxonomy): domain Eukaryota; kingdom Metazoa; phylum Chordata; class Aves; order Passeriformes; family Timaliidae; genus Oxylabes; species Oxylabes madagascariensis. Next base: position 10,864 of record VYZR01041205.1, on the reverse strand, counting down.
ATACCACAGCATCCCTGGGAATGGGAATGCTGCAGCCAGCAGATACACTTTTCATGTAGGGATTATTGGTTACTGGGCTTCTCCTACAAGGGTAGTTAAGCAGACCTTTATATGCATGAAAATATTCAAAGAAATGGTTTAAAAGATCTGTGAAATTGTGGCTTAAAAAAAGATTCTTAGGAGAGGATTATGGCAATTAACACCTTCTGGGACCTTGTGTGAAAGGGGTCAGCCCTGTGCTTTGCTCATGGGGGGTCTCTCGTTGCCTTTTCTGAATCAGTCCTGGCTTTAATGGAGCTCAGCATCTTATCACTTAGGGAAAATTACGTCTTCTGCTCTGTGTTTTTGGCCAAGTTTTCCTATGGAGAGTGGCGCTGTCTTGTCTTTTAGCCGGTGTGGGGATGGTGGTTGGGTAAAACCTCTGTGTCCCTGCCCAGCCCTGAAGATCCAGCAGGCAGAGGCTTGTGTACAGAGGAGCTGGACTTCACTCTGGGTGTGACAGGAGAGTTCAAGGGCACCTCTGTCAGGAAACACCCGTATTTCAGGTACAGTTCGTGCAGACCAGGGACAGGTCTGGTTTTATCGATGCCTTGATAATCTTTCTGCCTGTTCTGTAACCCTCGGTGCACAGAGCCTGGGGAAACACCTCCAGTCTGTGCTTGCCCTGGCCCCGGGCAGGGAGCACGATCATCACAGCAGCACCAGGGAGAAATGCCATCCACCAGCAAGGTGGGAGCAGCAATCAGTGCGGGGCTGACACAGGTGATGAGCTGCAAATTAGATCTTTCTCAATAAGCAGCTAATTTACAAAGCGTTTCCAGCGTCGTTTGTTTTTTTGGGTTTTAGTTTTTTAATCCAAGTGATCAACAACTCATCACTTCTGGATGTGTATGCTTCAGACAAGGGACTGCTCACAGATCATTGACTGGAATTGTTCCTGCCTTCTGCTTTTGATCTAAACCATGCGCTGATGAATGAGAGAAATATTTTTAAGGACAAGAGGATGGTGGATGCCATATTTCTGGTGTAAACTTAATAAGGAGGCATGTGCTAAAACTCACGGAAATTTTGTGAGCATCTCTCAGAAATGCCAATCTCTCCTTGGCATGTGAATAATCCTTAATAATGAATAAAGCTGTTGATACACCAAAACAAATGTGAGGGAATAGTTTGCCAAAGGAGCAGATGCTGTGTTGCATCCCATTGTATGGTTAAAACTCCCAGAAATTAATTATCCCCAAACATTTTGCTTTTCTATTAAGTGAGAATTCACAGAGTTGTCTCATTTTGCAAAATTCTACTTCCTCAGAAGAAGCAGAGAGCACTAGAAGTAAGACATTAATTTCTGTCTGTGAAATTAAAAAGTTCTGTAGCATTTTTTTTGTTTAGTTAGTTGGGATTTTTTTAAGTAGGAGAAAACAATTCTTTTTCTCTTTAGCTTCTTTCAATCATTAAGTACTTTTCTTTTGAAGCCTAGATTTTTTTTTCTTTTAATTTTTCATTCACTTTTCCCAGTCAGGCCACTAGCCCCCCACCCACACTATTTTAGAAGATACTTGCATTCTAGTGCAAAATTATCCTGAGAGAGAGACTCCCCAGAGCCTTTCCTGTTCTTGTTGCTGGGATCTGTGTGTTTCTACACAACACACCTGGGATCCAGGTGTGTTGTGTAGAAATAAATCAACCTTTGCAGCGTGCTGGCTGTGCCAAACAGTCCCCGTGAGCCCAGCCATGGTTTAACCCCTGAAATTGCCATTTTCCCAGGGGAAGCCCGGCACTACCACTGCTGCTAGAAACTCCTTGAGCAGAGTGTAACCTGCTGGACTCACATGGGGCTGCTGTTCTAGCTTGGCAACATTTTTATTTTTGCTTTGCCATGGTATAGAATAAAAGAAATAAAAAACCTCCCATGACAGATGATTGTGTGTGTGAAGTGGGATCAACAGGAAGTAACTACTCCTTGTTCAGCCTGGAGAAAAGGAGGCTCAGGGGAAATGTTATTGCTCTCCAAAAGTCTCTGAAAGGAGGTTGTAACCACATGGGGGTCAGCCTCTTCTCTCAGGTGAAAAGTGACTGATCAAGGGGAAACCGCCTCAAGTTATACCAGGGGAGGTTTAGGTTGGATATTAGGGAATGAATCTTCACCAAAAGGGTTGAAATGTGGGAGCAGGCTCCCCAGGGAAGTGGTGGAGTCACCATCCCTGGAGGAACTTAAAAGACACGTAGACATGGCACTCAGGGACGTGGTTTGGTGGTGGCCTTGGCAGTGCTGAGTTAACAGTTGGACTTGATGATCTTAGGAGGTTTTTTCAGCCTGAATGATTCTACAATTCTGCAATGGCTCATGTATTTCCACTGTTACTTTGCAAGCCTGTGTTGGTCAGTCTCCATCCCAGGGTTGTGTCCACTTCACACAAAAATGCTGCAGCCCATGGGCAGAGATTTCAGTGTGCAGACACAGAACAGCGTTCAGTGCCATGGGCTGACTGAGATGTCTGGGTTGGCCCCATCCAGGCATGGCCAACCAGGCTGTTCTGGGGTCTGAGTCTGCAGCTCTTCATGGTGCCTTGGATGTCACAGAAGGGCAGGAGGTTGTTCTGCAAGTGTGTTATGGAAGACGTGGGGAGCACCTGCAGCCCCTGGCTGGGCTGCCCTGATCAACCCAGGGGCTGCTCTTTGAGCTCACACTTGCTGTTTCTCAGACACTGAATTGCACCCATGGGCTTGGCAATAGCTGTGTGGGTTTTAACCCTGATAACAGAAATGAAATTAGCATGGTTGATGGGCTCATTATGCAGTTCTAGCCCTTTTAATACATTTTGCTCTCTAAATGGGAGGTAGGACTCTGTTGCACAGACAAGTTTATCCAAAAGAAATGACCAATAACTCATCCCTGACTGCAGTGAGCACAGGAGAGCATGAAGCCCATCACCAGCTACTCCCTGAATCCACAGTGTAGAGCTGCTCCAGACCCCAACACAGCAGATTAGCTGGGAGCTTTGGAGGTCTGTCCCACCAGTTCCACTGTCGGATGCAATTGCCTTTTACAGGGAGGGCTCACAAAGTGGCTGCTCATCCCTGTTCTCTTCAATGTCAGTTGTAACCTGTCAGGCATTGAAATAAAACAAGCTGTTGGCACTGTAATATGTATTTATGTCACCTTTTGTGCACATCACGGATCCTGTAGACCACATGAATCTACATAATCAATTTACTCACTGCAAAAAGCTGCAATTGAGAGGCCTGACATGGTCAAAATATTAAAACTCCCTAGAGAGGTGCTCCCCACCATCTAGACAGCCAGGTACCTGCAGATTTCACCCTTTGTCTGTCAAAATTGATTTCCTTTGATGTTGCAGGTACAGCCCAGGGCTGTGGCATTCAAACAGTTTGCATCCCTTTCAGCAGTATGAAATCCAGTGTGTTAAATTATTTTCTCGGGGGTTTAACCAAGGGGGGAAATGGTATAAACATCTTCAGCCAGAGATGCTATGGGGGAACTTGAACCCCCTGTTTGACCAACAGGAGCCTGTTTGCCGTCATTTTAAACACAAAGATCCCCTGTGGAGGCAGAGATGCCTGCAGGGCTCCAGCTGCCAGCAATGCTTTGTGGTGGGGAAGGGAGGCACTGGGAAGCAGGGGCAGATGTCCCAGTTTGGACTGGTCGGGGGGAGGCTGAAGTAACAGCTCCAGCATGTTGCTGGTGGAGGAAGACCTGGAGGAACTGCAGATAGAGGAGGCTGGTCGGTGATGGCAGCACCTTGAGGTGCCTCCCACGAGGTGTTTTGGCCACCATCTCTCTGGTAAAGTCCCAGCAAATCAGGTGTGAGAGTCTCTGCTGATTGCTGAAACTTCTAAAATTTAAAGGTCTGTGCTCGTTTTCTCAACCTGTTAAATGGGCTCAAGTACTTCGCTGCCCCATGATCCTGAAATGAAACTGTATTCCCTCAACCTCGAAAATCCTTAACTCCTCTTCTCTGGCCACAGCAAGAGGGGCTCCCCAGCCTGTGCTTCCCTTGGTGCACATGTGCTGCACCGAGCAGCTCTGCAAGCTGGGACACAGATGTTGCAACTAAAACATTGAGGTGACAAAATGTGACATGTTTGTGTGTATTTGGGGAAGCTCTTGAATTCCCCTGCTCTGTTAGTAGTTTTTTGGTTTGTTGTTGTTTTGTTTTTTTCTTTTTAAGGATTGGCACAGCGCAGAATCTCCCAAAAGATGAAATACTGCTTTGTAGTCCATCCTAATTCACAATCCTTCCACACAGCTATCATTTATTCAGGAAAATCAGATAGTAAAATGACCGTGACTGCATGCTCCGGAGTGAGTGATTAGAAGAATGTAACTGAGCTGTGGCAGAAAAGCTGAACAAGGATCCCAGAGTCTGATTGCTGCTTGTTCATAGGAACTTCTTTATCTGAGATTAATGACAGGAGGTTAGTGGCATCTTGCTTGAGACCCTTTTTTGGCTCTGGGACCCTTGCCAAAGTTTAGACTCCCATTCTGAGTGTTGACAGGCGGAGAGAGCACTTCAAAATGTGTTATGGACATAATTAGTTACTGTTATCACAGTTTTCTTAATTAGAATATCATAAAAAGGGGAAGTGTGATGATTTACACAAGGAAGATTGGAAGAGCAGCAATTCTAAAGGCTAGAGACTGAATACCAGAGAGGAATATAAAGGTTATCTGCCTTTGGGATGAGGGATGGTGCTCACCTGAGACTTTCAGAGGTGCTCTCAGCATTGACTGAACTTTTTTTTTTTTCCCCAGCTTTCCACTAACTCAGCCAAACTGCAGGAGCCTTTGTTCAGCAATTGCCCATCCATCTCCTGCAGGATGGCTCGCCCCTACCAGGATCCTGGCAATGCTGATAACTTGCAAATGTTAAAAGGAAGTCTTACTTTTGAAAAGACTTCTTCCTTAAGCTACATTTTTCTTGCTCTTTCTAGACAACAGAATCCAAGACATTGAAGTTATTCATTCTCGTATTTGTGGAGAGAAATTAGAGCCCTTTTTAAAAAAAGAATGCAAGCAGCTAAAGGAACCCAGTTATTTTATCACTCTCTTGCCTGGTAGTTCCTTATCAGGGCTGTGCTCCCTTCCCAGCCATATCAGTGAGAGCAATGACAAGATTTGTCTTTACAAACAAGCAGTGGGTCTGCTGGTAGATAAAACTAGCACTGAGAGATAAGAGAAGCAGTGGGAAGGATTCTACTGATTGATGAATGGAAAAGAAGATATTTGCCTTTACAAACAAACTGTAGGTTTGCTGATAAATGAAACTGGATATAGAAAGATGAAAGAAACAATTGGAAAAACCCATAAATCCCAT
>VYZR01041202.1:7500-11540 GCA_013400675.1 Oxylabes madagascariensis | reverse complement strand
TGAGATACTGTCCTATATAGTATAAAGTTAATAGCAAAGTAATAACGAGCCTCCAGTCCTGACATAAAATATAAAGTTATGCTTGCTAGATGCAAGCTTCATGATCTATAACCTGTAAATCCCTGTGATCATAGCGCAAGAAGCCTCTACCACACTGGCAAAAGAAGGGCAAAAATGCCTTCAAAAACCTGGACAGCTTTTCACCAGGAGTACACCATGTCTTCAGCCTAATTTTGCACACAAATCAGGAAATAAAATGGTTTTCCTCTTGGCTGGTGGCCTAATGATACAATATATATATATTTGATGATAAGGGCTTACATTTCTGAGAAACTAGTTCTGCACTCACATAATAGGTACAGACAAGAAGGGTAAATACAAGAATTTGCATTTCTTCTACATCCCTATCCTGAAACAATTGTTTACCATTTGTGTGGCTGCATTGACTATGACTCCTAGATATATGCAAGATCCCAATGTGTCACATGGCAGGGCAATGAAAAACAAAAGCTATTTCCTATCCTCTTGATAACAATGATTTATTTTTGCTAAAGAAATAATTAATTAATTAATCGATTTCTTAGCCCACATTTGTTAAACTTGTGCCAACGTGAAAATTCTTCAAAGCTCAAGAAAAACAGAAACTTTAATTTTAACTGAAGCATACAGCTTCTATTCCAGTAGTTGAAATTACTCACATTATCATTCAGAGTGTAATAATAGGATAACTTATTATATTTGGTTAATTACTTTTATTGGTCACTTGAAAAATACAAACTTCCTGCAGTGAATGGGAACTGACCATGGCAGTATTTTTCCACAAATTTATGTTCCTTGTTATTAGAAAAAAAAAATTCTAAAAAAAATGTAGGATTACTAACTAGACTTGCAAGCATATTTTGGCCCTGAATACATATATAGATAGACAGACAGACAGACAGATAGATAAATAGACAGATATATAGATAGATAGATATTTAGAGCTTATCTGTCTTAAGATATTGCCTGACCAGCACTGAAAATCCCACCTTTCTGAAAGCACCAGAATCTCCTCCAAATATGGTTGCATTAAATAAACTGAAAACAGGGTGGGAAGAATGGCTTCAGGCTCTCAAGAAAGAGAGTAGCTGCTCTCCAGGAAATTACACATTTAGATGGTATATGTCCTGAATGAAGATTAGTTTATACAGGGACATAATAAAATCTCCCACTGTGATCCCTTTACAAAATCCATGGAAAACTGATGATGTAACAACTACAGCTTCTCATTTGTTAGCCATTTCTTTCCACTGTACATTAGACAGTGGTCACTTAACTCACACAGCAATTCCTGATGATATTACATTATCCTCATGATAGTCAGTAAAAAAAACAAACTACAGTGGCTTAAACAGCAACACTTCTACGTCTGTTTGGACAAAATCTCTTCAAATAATCAAACACTTACAAGGAACTACTAAAAAACACAATTAAGGTAGAATGTGTTAATAAATGTTTAATACTTACACTTTTTCTGGTCTTCTGAAACTAAGAACCAATTTAATTTTGCCTGATATTAAAATTTTATAACCATGTGGTCGGAAAGCTTTACTAATTCTGGGAGAGAAATCTTGCTTTACATGCCAGCCATGTGGTAACTCGTAAAGTTACACCTATTAATTACAAACTATCTTAAAATTACAAAAGGGCAACTGAAACAAAACTAGCTTTCAACGATGACTCAGTCCAAAAAAATTGATTAATTTATATGTGGTCTCTAATTTTCACCCAGGGACATTCTAGCAGTCTCTTGCAAAATCTTCACAGTGGGTAATCTATTTGGGCCTTGGAAAAAAAAAATTAGCAGACTTAGTATTCACTGAAAGAAGAAAGCCAGCCTTCACAATTCTGCTTCCTTCAGAAAAAAACCCAAAAAAACCCAAACCCACCAAAAATACCCCCCACTCCCCCCAAAGCAATTATTCAAACTCCCAGCTAACAGATTTGATGCAGACCCTGGGCACAGCAATTTCACAAAAATGAGAAAAAGCAAAGCAAACAATGAGCCGATGTATTATTTGTGCTGTAACGTGCTATTTGACTTGTGCTACTCCCCAGTGTAGAGGGACTCCCTTGCTGGGGAAAATACAGCGAAGAGTAAAGACAGCTTTACTGACCTGTGTGCTGCCGCCGATGCTTGGTGAGGGCATGACGTGTCCCGCCGGCAAAGCCACAAAGGTCACAGAGGAACGACTTCTCGCCTGTTGCAACAATAAACAGATGAGGGACTGCGGAGGTCACAGATCATTAAAACATATCTATCAAGGCTTTCAGGGTTACTAATTCCTCCAATCAAATGTTTCCATGTAAATATGTCAAATGGGAATGAAATTACCACTGCGGTTTATTGACTGTGATAAAATCTGAAAAGCACCACTGAACATAATTACATACTTGTCAGACCCATAAAAATTAGCTTTATTATCAATGGAATGGTTTTGTACAACTTCATTTCTGTTAGATGTCTTCCAGATGGGGCTGCTTTATGCACTTGAACAGTTTTTATGCATATCCTGATTTTTTACAATTCCCATACATCTGGCCTTTCTGTGCTGAGTAAAGATTGCCTGGAAAAAAAAAAGTTAATATACTGTATATATGATTCTGCTTAAATAAAATATATTTAATTTACTAACAAATTAAAGGTACTGAGAAATTTTCAACAGACTAGGTCACAGTCATCTTTAGTTACACTCTATTTATTAATAAATATTAAATTATTTTCTTGAACACAAGAAGAGTGGAGGCAACAATAAAAGCCAAATTATTCAGTACCAGTGGCAATTCAGCACTGTTTATGTTTCTAAAGTTTTCATGACATAAAGAAAACAGGTCTGGGGATTACTACTGAAATTGCAGCAGAACTCACATTGTTCGTCTTCAAATGATAATTCTTCATTCCAAACCTCTGGACCAATTTGAGAGATTTTGGCAAGCTCAAAACTCATTAAAAGTGTATAAATGCCCTGTTTCTGGCTTTTTTTTTTTTTTTTTTCAGTTCCCCTTTAGGTACTGGAGGGCTGCAGTGAGGTCTCTCTAGAGCCCTCCCTCCTNTTTTTTTTTTTTTTTTTTAACAGAAGCTAGGATTTGGCCCTGTTGCCTATAAATACAGTCTATCATTTCACAGCATTATTTTTACTCAGTATATACTAACATGCACAGAAATCTCAGTCCATAAAGGACACACGGAAGGTCATTATGAATTAGTAACACTAACCTCAGGTATAGTTTCAATCACCTGAGATAAGACTGAAATTTTTTCAAGAATCCCATTAGTCATTTGGAGTCAAATAGTCTCCTTTCACAGTAACACAGCAGAGAGGGGGCTGGTGGGGCAGTGATGCTGAATTCATTGAAACTAACAGTCTCCTTCCAATTCTTCCCCATGGGGAAGGAAATTTAGTTCCTACAAAAGACGGCTGAGTTAAGAGGTCCAGTGTCAAATTACCAAGTCCTGCTGTGGAGACAGAAGGATGGAAACCTCCATGCTGTATATTCCCACATAAGCAGGCACAGGAATACACAGCCTTTCTGGAAAGGCACAGTGCCTCAGTTAACTTTGGATACTGTTCATACAAACAAGAGACCATCTCGTGAGTGGGAGCTCCCAGGAGAGCCTCGCAGGGACCAGCTGCCCTCTCCCACCACCACCCCAATGAGGTCTTGGAGGAACCCCAACTCAACATCCCAGCCACCCCAGTGAGGGAGTCCCTGGGCCCTGTGATACCAGGAGGAAAGCAATTCCAAAGTTTCCAAGGCAGCTTGAATCCTACCACCAAAATGGGATGACAAAAGAGCTGATAAACCTCTGCCATGTAGCAAGGCTATGAAATGCAATGGGCATATATTTCAGAATTTCACTGTCTCAGAAAAAAGCAAATGGCGCATTGTTATTTTCTGCACTCAAATCTGGTTACATAAAGCACACTGAAATTATAGAGGACTTTCAGTCTTTTTAAAATTTTGTTGATGAGAGTATCCAAGAAGAGTAACTAAGGTGC
>VYZR01041202.1:0-2500 GCA_013400675.1 Oxylabes madagascariensis | reverse complement strand
GGCACTAGCGAATGACAAATATAGCTAAATACTTCCAAATGCACAGTAAAAAAATATCATGTCTGTATATCTCCCTGACAGGTCTTCATGCATTTCACATTTCAGAAGCATGACAGGGATCTTATTTCTAAGATAAATTCCCCTATCTACTTATTTCCTCGTGTATTTATTGTGGATCTAACCTTCTACTACAAGAAATAAATAAACAGGTTAAGTAGATGCTATCTTTTAACAAATAGTTTCTTCAGACTGTATTACAACTTTATGAATGTAAAATAAATCCCTCATTTTTAAATCCACCAAGACATACATTTAACAGCATTGCATCTACTGAACCTCAATGTGTACTCTATTATTCACACACAATAAAAATGTTAACACTGAGAGTCTGTCTTTGAAGTGACAGAAGCCAGAAAAATCAGAATTAAAGGTGCAACTACATCTCTACCTAAACCCTGTGTGTGCCCTTGGTAGCAGTCTAAATAAGGTTTCTGACCTTTCTTAAGATGTCTTTGTATTCCTTTTTTTNTTTTTTTTTTTTTTTTTTTTTAATTTTTCTTCTCTAATGGAGAAGGATAGAAAAAGAGTAAAAGGTGCTTCAGAGATGACAGTGATTTCTATCTGTCTCAGGTTCAGAGAGTAGAGCTGCATAGGGATTTCAATTTACATATTTTTGTAAATAAACAATTGTTAAATTCATCAGGCATTATTTGTTTCTCACTGTCTCCAGACTTAGACAAAGAAAAGAATACCCAATACTGCTGCTTTTCCTGATGGTCTGCACCCACCCCCAGTTAGGAAAAGACTTTTAAGAATTTTTCTCAAAGAGAAGGTTGCAATACCGCCAATTCTCACAAACTGGTTGGCAGTATCAGCAGCAGATTGTGGTTTACAAGGAATATAAATTAAAGTATCTACTCAGAGTTTTACAAGGAATTTTTTTCCCACAATGTTCCTAGTTCATTTAACACACAGGATGGCCCTACTCTACAAGCCTCATTTGGTGGAAAAATCTTTTACCCTTTAGAATACTTCACACAGAAAATTTTCTGATTTTTTTTCCCCTTCTGGATAATAATTTACACACACAAGCTCCAGTTTAATTGTTAAATCCCATGTTTCCCTACAGAAACAGCTAAACAAATTAATTCCAAAATCTGAAAAATACACTTTCATATGATCCATCAATGGGACCTAAATTTCTGCTACTTTTCATAATATCACAACAGCAATCCTTTAGATGAGCCAAAGGAGGAAATGGAGACTGTGTTAGATTGCAACAAAAGTTGCTGATTGCACAAGAATACGAATATATGCCACGTGAAATTCCTCTTTCTAGCTGAAAACATATACTATAGTTCATTTTCTTTTCTGTCCCTACATACCTGTTCTCTCTGCCTTCACCTACATTTTCCTGGTCCCGTGTTCAGTTATGTTTTTCTCCTCTCAGTGCCATTTTTGCCACCTTCCTTGCGGCTACTTAAAACATCATCCACACAAATGCAAATCTCTATCCTTACTCTTAACCCATAATGTCCATACTGACAAATTTATAGTCAACCAGACAAGGGTATCTTAAAAGCAAAATTATATTTCATTCAAAAAAATTGCACTGTATGGATAAAATTAGCATATAGGAAGCATATGTGCTCTTTCCTCTTCACAAGCCAAATTTTCCAGGTATAGTTACACAAGAACCGAGTACAATTGATGTTTCACAATTTCTGGATTGGAAACCACACAGATCTTCGGCCCTGAAATCTGACGGAAAGCTGATTTACAGAACCTGAATAATTAAAAAATAAGAGAGCAGATAGGCAGGGAAGGGGTTTTAAAAATTTCATAGTGATTTTTCAGAAGTGAATCCAGACACTTATAAATTCAAATACTATTATACAAAGTCTGTGCAGAAGGTATTGATGATATAACTGTACTGATTACCTAATAAGCACCTGCTAGAAATACAAGCTGCTTACATGATATGTAGAGAAAGGAAAAATTCTTGCCCTCAACAGTCTTGCAAGTACTTAAGCAGACTGGTATAGCAGTGGGATGAAAAACTGTGCAACACGTCAAAAGCAACACTGAAGTGTGCATCATTTCTGCAGGTCACTAAACTGGATTATGACCTTAAATGGCAACTGAAAATCCAACAAGTGAATACATTTCTCTAAGTTCTGGAAGTTTGTTGCATTTATCTGCTTCATTCTGGTGGCTCACAACCTGCTGTCAAAATATGTGTACAAATTTTAAAAAGTAATTTCACCACTAAACTATACCTGTTGTTAAGCCTTAAAAAAAAAAAAAAGAAATGGCTGCCACTAAGTACCTAGCTAAGGACAGTTTGAAACATGCCGTTTTCCTCAGGAAAGAAAACTTGCATGAAAGAATTGCATAGTGATGACTATGCAAAGTCATCAAAGTCTAAAGACTAAACAAAGTCACCTTGGAAAACTGAGCAATGTGCGAGATGATGTATCACATTTGTGCAAAAAAAAAA
>VYZR01041199.1:0-15042 GCA_013400675.1 Oxylabes madagascariensis | reverse complement strand
GTTTGGTTTGGTTTGGTTTGGTTTTGTTGGGACAGCCTCTGTTCTAGAGGGTGTTATCTCATTAGAGCTGAGCTTCTTCCCAACAGGGAGACCTCCATCAGCAGAGAGTTGGCAGCTGAGTAAGGGATTGATGGTCCAGGAGTGGAGGCTGGATGGACCAAAAGCTCCACTCAGATTTGAGGGAAGTGTGACTGGGGCGTCACTCCAGAGAACGAGGGCTGGGTTTGCCCCACTGACCATCCCCAGCCCGGACCAGGGCACTGGTGACCTGCGTGACCCTTGGGATTTGGCAGCAGCCATCCAGGAAGGAAAACCCCTGGACACCAAAGTCTGCTGGGTTTGTCTCCTGCAGCACAGCTAAGAGGGAGGAAATGAGCTGTGTTGGGGACTTTGCCTTTGGAAATGTCAGTCCTGGCAGGTCTAAAGATCACCTAAACAAGAATTTGGGGAATCCCTCTGACCCCCATGGGGAGAGTTGGCTTTTCTTGGCCTTTTTTGTAACCTTCTGCACAGTCCCTACAAAACCTCCAATGCCAGGCCCTCCCCAGTGATTTTGTCTCTCCAGGATTGTCCCCACACAGAGCCAAGGAAAGCTGCAATTGTGAGAGGTGTGTTCCAGAAGGATTGTGACACAGCTGCAAAAGAAACACAGGGAAGGATTCATTCTGCCTACTGAGGGATTACAAATACCTGAACAGGCATTAACACATTTAATCCTCATCCTTTTGCTTGCCAAAGTGCAGGGAACCTTGGGCCACAGCATTTCTCCCTTACAAGAAAGAGAGTGTCTCCAGGATCACCATCCAGGTCATGGTACAGGACATTTCCTCGGAGCACTCGGTCTCAGGCTGGACCATTTTCAAACAGACTCTGAGCTTTGGAAGTCTTCATTTCAAGATTTTATGGTTTTATGCTCTCTCAAAGTAACAAAACAGAGCAAATGTGTTCTGAAGATCTCCACACAATGAAAGGATAAAAGTAATTTAAACTTGGATCAATATTTGCAAGTGGTAAGTGGAAATTGCCACTCAGTAAGGATTTTGGCTCACACGATTCCATCTCATTCTACTTTTGTGTGGTGCAAATCTGGGAAAACGTTCCCAGTGTTGGACTGTAGAGAAAAGAGGTACTTGCACTATTTATTCTCTGTTCTATATTATTATAGAACCTTTAAAAATCATATACCATACATTACATGTGATACATCATCTATACCAATAAAATATATGGTAAATTTTGAATATATTGAGGTGCCAGACCATGGAATCAGCTGTGCAATTGAGCAGGTCACAAGCTCAGCTGGTGTCACAGTTTTTTTGCCATTTAGTGAATACGAATTTCATTCTCATATATAAATCTATACATATATATTTAAACATACATAAAACAATATTATCTGTTAAATAAGTAGAAATTTAAAAGAGTTGTGGGCTTGCTGTTGGGGGTTGTTGTTTGTTGTTTGTTGTTTTGGTTTGGGTTTGTTTTTTTTTTTTACTTCTTACAGCTACAAAAATTAGGTAAATAAAAAGCAGACTAATGGCTGGTTTAACTCACTTCACCCTTGACTTTGTCCCTTGGCCAGTGTTTTGTACAAGATTCAGTGAGCACAGGAAAAAATTCCAAGGGCGAAAGTTGTAGGAAACTCACCTTGCAGCAGCCACAACATGTGGAGGTGTCAGAGCCGTGCCAGCAGTAGAGGAATTTCCTTAATGAAAATTTTCCCCAGGCATCCCCTAATGTCACTGGTGGTTCCCAGTGCAGATTACCCATCAGTTAGCACAAATTTGCTTTTTAATTGGCCTGTATTGCACCTGCCACATCCTGGCTCCCCAGCCTCCGAGGCACTGGAAAAAGGAGGAAGGTGGATATCTGAAGGGATTTAATTTAATGCATTCCAGGAAGGGCCTGCACAGCAACAATTAATGTTTAAAAGACAAGAATAATGTGCACCAGCACGAAGTGATGAGGAAGAGGGAAGGGGAGCTGGGGAGTAACTAATGAACAAGATTAATTAGCCACAGCAGAAAGACCTAAAGCTCCAGTGACTTCAGGGGGAAGATTTAATTCTGTTGACTTTTGTGGGTCCCGAGAACAGCCCAAGAAGTCCAGGAGTAGAGGATTCACCAGCAAGGCTTTGTTTATCCAGGCTTATTTTTAAATGATGCCAAAATCAGTGTGTTCTGGAGGTAAACTGTGAACACCAGGCAAAGGAACCACAGGTAGTGGATGTGGGAGGCTGGCAAGACCCAGGAATGTTGGTGCAGTTCTCCTTCCCAGGTACAGGATGCGCCAGGTCCCCTTTTCCCATTTCCTAAGAGTATGAAAATTGAACTTCGGTTGTGAAAGTTGGTTATCGACTTCTCGGTTTAGTTCAGATGTCCCAACCACTTATTTTTCTCCCTTTCTTCCAGAATGGCTGGGCTCTCCTTGCTCAGATTGCTATGGAAGTCTTAGGGAATAGGTGTTTTTATAGAGAGAATTATGGATAAGCTCCTTGCAGTGAATTGCTGGTGAATTCCACTCCCAAACCACGCAGCTTCCTGGCAGCACTGCCAGCAGAAGGAGCAATATAACTCCACAGCTCCCAGATGTTGTGATTCCAGAGAAATATTATCCTGCAGAAAGCACAGGCAGCTGGGATGCTAATTCCCAATGTTTGCATCTCATCAGGGGCTCTGGGAACTGCAGGAGTGGGAATGTGGTGAAGCTTTTCTGAGTTGGGTTTGTAAGGACAGTCTCAATTCAACATCAATCAATAAATAAATAAGCTGCTTGGAAATTAAAAATAAAATGGAAACATATATTCTGGGAAATGTAGTCATTTGTTTTAAATTACTTAAATTGGCAAAACTTGAATTTCAAGTTTTAACTGGTTTTGTTGAGGATTTTTTTACAACTGACTGCACTTTCTTACTGAGAGTTTCATTCACAATCAGTTTCTGCTGAAGGATTTATCTCCCTCTTCCCTCCCCACACCATTCTCTTGTCTCCGTCACTTATTTCCATCCATGCAGAGGTGCTCCCTGAGTTGGCAAAAAGCATTTTTCCCTCCAGAGTTAAATTCCACTTAGGTCAGTGAACTGATCTGTCTCACTGACCCAAGTGTGGAACAGCAGAGGGAAGAGATGGTGCAGGGAGAAGGGAGGCAGGATTGCCCCAATTTCGTGTGGTTTTACACTGTTTTATGTGCCCAGAGCATTCGTTCCTTATTATTTTCCCCTGCCACCCCCTTTCCCCGGGTGCCTGCACTATCTGTCTATAGTGGCTTACTGAGTTCTTGGTTTATTTTCAGGAAAAATGAAGTTATTTAATAAAGATATCCAAAATAAAGATACTCAGATAGCAGCTGCATAAGTACATATTTGAAATTTTATCTTTGCAGTGCTGGTGTGTGTTGCAATATCTGTGATATATTGCTCTTCCGTTTGCCTTATAACAGACTCCCTATTATAGAGGCAAAATTTAATAAGGCCATGTACATTAACATTATGGCATAATTTCCTGGCTGCCAGACAGGAGAGATTTTGAATGTTAAACTGTGTTTGATATGTTAATATAGGATGTAAGTGCCAAATGGGGCTCTATTAACAACACTTGCTTAAAATATTTTCCAATTTTCCTGTTCAACTGGGATGCGGAGAAAAAGGCACTTGGTTGGAAGGGAAGGAACTGGGAGCTATTTGGTACCATTTAACTGCAGGCCAGTTGGTGGAGCTGGGAGCTGTCTGTGGGAAAATCCAGCAAGCAGGAGAACACATCTTGCTAATGGCACGAGGATGAGCGGCGAGGAGTCCATGAGCAGCAGATTTCTGCTTTCAGAGGAGAATGGAATATAATTGTCATCAGGCACTTTCTCAGCTGTCAGAGATGTTTTGAAATAGATGGGCTCCATTAGGACACTACTCTACCTCGCCTCCTGAATTTCCAGATACACAACCTGGCAGGAGGGTGGAGGTGGGCAGGTCAGGCTCTGTTCCAAGGGAACAGGGACAGGAGGAGAGGGAACGGCCTCAGGCTGGGCCAGGGGAGGCTCAGCTTGGACATCAGGAGGAATTTCGCCATGGAAAGGGTGCTCAGGCCTTGGCAGGGGCTGCCCAGGGAGGTGTTGGAGTCCCCATCCCTGGAGGTGTCCCAGGAAGGGCTGGAGGTGGCACTCAGTGCTCTGGGCTGGTGACACGGTGGGGATCAGGCACAGCTTGGACTTCATGGCTTTGGACATTTTTCCAAACTTAGTGATCCTGGGATTCTGAATCTCCATATTTCCTTTTAATGCAAGGTGCACAATAGGAACTGTAAAAGAGATAGAAAAATTGAGAAGCCCTACAGCTGCATAGATCAACATGTCTAGAAACAAATTCCACCTCCTCCAGGGACTCTCATTTTGACTCAGGGCAAATTGCTTCTCTTTTTCCTCTCCTAGCATCTACTTTGTTTCTACAGCAGTTTTAAAGTGTTTCGGTTAGGTACCTCGTATTGGGGTTGGTAAAATCTACATGGCACCACCAAAGAAGTAATACTAATACTAGTTAAGTGTAAATGGAACTGCTTCTGTAAGCACAGAAAATGTTTTTTCTTGGATGAGATTAAAGCAGTTCCTTAATTTTTCACAAGTCTACAGGTTAAGCTGCTAAAGGGCAGTTGCACCCGTCTTCTAGCTCAAAGGGCGAATACCATAATGCCTGAAAATGAGGGAGCCCTTAAATCAGTCTTTGTTCTGCCTGAATGCTGGGGACAGCATTAATCTCTAGTCTTCATATTGCTGCTTGTATGTGTCACAGAATCATGGAATCATGGAATGGTTTGTGTTGGAAGAGACTTTAAAGCCCATCCAGTGTCACCCCCTGCCATGGCAGGGACACCTCCCACCAGCCCAGGTTGCTCCAAGCCCCATCCAACCTGGCCTTGGACACTTCCAGGGATCCAGGGGCAGCCACAGCTTCTCTGGGCACCCTGTGCCAGGATCTCACCACCTTCAAAGGAAAGGATTTCTTCCCAATATTTCATCAAAACCCACTCTCTGGTAATGGGAAGCCATTCCCCCTTGTCCTGTCACTCCATCCCTTGGAAACAGTCTCTCTCTTTATTTTTTGTCAGCCCCTTCAGGCACTGCAAGGCCACACTGAGGTCACCCCAAAGCTCCTCCTCTCCAGGTGAACAATCCCAGCTCTCCCAGCCTTTCCTCCCAGCAGAGCTGCTCCATCCCTCTGATCATCCTGGTGCCTCCTCTGGACCCTCTCCAGCAGCTCCAGGTCCTCCCTGTGCTGGGAATGCCCCAGGGCTGGGGCAGCTCTGCAGGTGAGGTCTCACCTGAGCAGGGCAGAGGGGCAGAATCCCCGTTCCCTGCTGCCCCCGCTGGGGCTCAGCCCAGGGCACGAGGGGTTCTGGGCTGGGGCAGCTCCAGCTCTCACCCACAGCAGCCCCAAGTCCTTCTCCCAGGGCTGCTCCCTCTGCTCCTCCCCAGCCCGGATTGATCCTGGGGGTTGTCCTGACCAGGTCTTGTTAAACCTCCTGGGAGTGCCATGGGCTCTTCTGGAGCTTGTCCAGGTCCCTCTGGATGTCATCCCGTCCTTCAGGGGTGTCCCTGCACTCTTGGCTTGGTGTCACCTGCAAACCTGCTGAGGGTGCCCTTCATCTTCTGTGCCAATTAAATAAAAATGTATTTCTACTTCACATGTTTGCATGTTTAAAGCTAAAATCTGCCTGTACAATAAAGGAATGGCACGATCCTGACACAGCCTCTCCTCAGCAGGGCTAACATCCAAGATCTCAGCCTGTGACTGGGGCTGACACCGAGCTACAGCCAGCTGGAGCTTTGGCTTTGTCGATCACATGTGACATTTAAAGCAATTTCTTGCCTTCATAGGCTCCCACCTTTGATAATGTCAGAAGCAGAGCAAAGGAGGCTGTCAAAAATCAAAAAGGCACCTGAATTTCCCTTCTCAGCAATTCCCTTTCTGCACTGGGAACTTCAGAGATATACTGAAAATTAAGGAAAACTTTAAATCTGTTCCTGCCTTAGTTAAAGGAAGAACATGATGACAATCTAATGGTGTCAAAATTGGCAAATTAAAATCGAGAAGAAAACTTTATGAGTTGTTTTTTTTCTCTAAAGGGTTTTCTAAGGATCTCTTCCAGTTCTAGCTGCAATTTGAAGAAACCCTTTTCAATCACTAGTCCTTGCCAGATATTTAAAGCCAATAAGAACATCAACAATTGCAAAGGGCAGTCAAATCTGCACTTTATTTTGGAAATACTTTGGGGATTTGCAGCTCCAGAGTCCTCAGCAATGGAACAACTCTCAGAGGACTTGGAATAATTCCTCCCTGCAGGTCACACATGATTTCTGACTGTGTAACTCCCTAAATAAGCTGTTAAAATAATGACTGCTTTCTGATTTTTTTTTAATTTTCTTGGGGGCAGCCACTGGATTGTCTTACAAATAATTTAATGTGTGGGAGTTGCAGCAAAACCCTGTCACTTCTTTTTTTACTGTTGAAACTCATCACAAGTCATTACATTGAAACCAGGCAGCCAAGGGAAAAATGAGTTTTGACAAAATTAGAGCCATTCTGAAAAAAATAAAAACCAAACAAACCCTGACACTTCTGTGCAGTGGCACAGACTTTGAAAACTTTGGGGGTTTTCTTTTCCTTCCACCACCTAATTTCTAAAATCATCAGTCTGGGATTTCTTTAATTTAGAGTACACAGCGCCAAGATTTTGAAGCAATGATTATTCCAATTTGGGAAGGAGAGTTGGAAGTCCAACTTTCATGCTCAGTCCTGGCTCATATGAGTAGGTATTGTGGCAATGGCTGCCAACAGCTTTAAAACCCTTCAACCCTGACCTAAAATGCCTTGGTTATTTTTATCGCTCCAGCTAGAACTGTACATCTTGGTCAAAACACACCAAAAAATGGTCTAAGCTGTGAATCAAGATGAGAGATAAACAAAATGGGTAATTCCAAAAGAAAACTATTCAGAGTAATGGACAGGAAAGAAAATTATTAGACTTAAAGAGGACATGTGTGCTGAACCTCTCGCTATTCAAGCATCGCTGAAACAATTCCTTGTGTTGGTCAAGTAAAATACTTACAATAAACTATTGGATATTGCACCTCTCTGACTTATTTCACCTCAGATTTAGGAAATGAAGTAAATTATCTTGACTTCAATGAAGTATTGGACATAATGTCCCATTCCCAAATTGTTGGTTAGGATGAAGATGGTGGGAAATGACACAACAGCCCTGAGATAAGTATGGAAAGAGCCAAGCTTTGCCCTTAAACGACAGAGCTGTAAAATGAGAACCTTCCCAAAGAAAGCCTTAGGATTCCTAAGGAGGTTTTCTGGGATAGCAGCCCCCGAGGCTGTCCCTTGCAGAGCCCTGTTGGTAAATTGGTGTCTGTGACCAAGAGGTATCCAAGAGTTCCTCTCCTGTCCCAGGCACTGGCCGGGGATTCCCAGAGCCAGACAGTGTTGGGGTGAAGTGCCTGATGGGGACAGACATGTCCAGGCTCCAGCCACGTCCTGGTATCCCCCCCAGACAGGTGGTGACTGATAACTCACCTGGGGTGGGCCGCTATCCCATAGAATCAGAAAGGTTGGAGAAGGCCTCCAAGATCCTCAAGTCCTCGGGAATGGGTCCCGCTTGGAATAGACAGTGAGGATAACATTCCCAAAGCTCACCATTAATGTTTCCAAGTTTGTGGACACTGTGGATGTGAGTCTGGGGACTTTGTTGGGGTTTTTTTTCTGCCTTCAATTTTCTCCACCTGCAGCTGAACGTATCCAGCTCCATCCTCCTGCCTGTGATGGATGTGCTGCCCTCTTCTCTCAGCTCTGGTGTCAAGTCCAGGGAAAGCTCAGCCCCTGACCTGCCTCGGTGCTGTTCCCCAGCCCTGTCCCACATTTATCAGTGCAATAAAACACCTGCAAGCTGCCTCCACTGAGATTTGCTTGGTTGTTAGCTTGTTTTATAAACATGCTAGGTGATTTATTTCAGAGTTTCCCTATCAGGTTCACCTGACAGAACATTGCTGAGATAATTTACAATTTGTTTCCATTGATGTGTACTTTTTAGCACTTCCTGACAACAGACGACCGCTAATAAATAGGAGATGAATTATATTAATCCTTTCTGTCATTTATAGAAATGTTTTCTTCCCCCTACATATTTCAACTCAGTCATATCATTGTCTGCTGAGTTATTGCAATGTGGGAAAACAAGGTTTTTTAGAAGTATTAGAGAGATCCTGTTTTTTCCTCACAGGGACATCAAACACCTGCCTTCAAAGATAATGGCAGTAACAATTATTTGCATCATAGCCCAAGCTCACTTGATAGCTGAAAGTTTCTGTTCTTATCTCTGAGCCTCCCAACCTGTCCCCAGTGAGACAACCACATACAAAACGCTCTGTCATTTCTCTCAGTGACACCAAACTTTGTGGAATGTGTGGGACCTGACACGGAGGAAAATCAGCCGCAAAGTTGCCTTTTGTGTTCACTTTAGGTATGCAAATAAACAGTGGGGTCTAAGTGAGCAACTAAAAACAAATATGGATATGTTGTTTCTCAAAAAAAGAAGTGTAAACTCATCATCAACTCCCCTACCAGACCATCAGCTGCTGCAGGCCCAGCCAGTAGAGGGGAGTTGGTACCTCAGAATGATGCCTTGAGTTTTAGCTTTCATGTTTTTCAGATTCTGTGCTGCCTAGGGTTGCAGCTCTGAGCCTCATATTTAGTGTCAGTCAGCTCTCTTCACAGAGTAGGTAGACAAAACAAATCCTTTTCCTGCTGAAGACCAAGGACAACAAGTTCCACGCACAAAAGCACAAACAACAGCGGACTGAAGAAGGAAAACAAGAAGGATGAGGCTTCATAACCCGAAGCTGTAATTGGACAATTAAACCCAACATGCAAATGGACCAAAGTGTAAGACCTCGTGACCGGTCATCCATTTTGTGTCCGTTTTGTGACCATTTTGGGTCCACCTTGGGTGTAGCCCTGGCCAGGCTCTCGTGCTGCCCAAGGTGTGTCCTTAAAGGCCTTTCACTAAATCCCTACTTTATTCTCTAGCTCTGTGCAGTCTCTGTTCCAGGTCAGCCTTCCCAGGACTTCAAGAGGAGCAGAGGTAATAACGAGCCAAGTTGTTCTCACTCATTGCCATGAGGGGGATCCGCAGGGTGAACAGCTCGCGTGTGCTTTATCCAAGTCACAGTTCTGCTGCTTTTATTAATGCTATCAAACATAAGGAGAGGGTTTAGATGGGATATTGGGACAAAACCCTTTCCTGAAAGGGTGGGGAGGCCATGGCACAGGGTGCCCAGAGAAGCTGAGGCTGTCCCATCCCTGCCCTGCTCCTTCCTCCTGCACTTTCTATGGAAAGGGGAGGCTGTCACACAGGTCAGAAAGCATCAAAAGCTCTGATTTTTCAAACAGCAGTTTGAGGAGTGTGTTTGTAAAAGATATTCATCAAGGGAAGATTACATAGGCAGGGAATGGAAGTGATAAGATCCAGATGGGACAAACAGCTATTTTTAGTATCATGTCCTGACCTTTCCATTGCCTTCCTGAAAAATTTCAGTCCTGAATCAGCACGCTGTCAAACAGCTGGCAGAATGCACAGCAAATGTAAGTTTTATGAGTCCCACCATCCAAAAGCTGCTGCCATCCTTTTATGAGACTGATGCTGGATATCCCTCCTTTAAATTCTGTTCCATCAGCAGGGCAATCCCATGCCCAGATTGGCGTCTGTGTGTGCGTACACTGTCTCCAAGTGGCATTTTTTAAACAAAAGCGTCTTGAACTGGCTGACATGGGTTGTTTTGCTGTGTAAAAGGAGTAATTTGGCATGGACAAAAGCTGCATTTCCCTGTGCTGTTATCAACAATAAATGGTTTTCACTTTGTCAGCTGTTCTAACGCCAGTGTACATATCCAGAGCAGGCTTTCTGTCAGGTTTTTATTATATATCTCCATGCTCGGGTCTATCTCAGCTCCATCTCTCAGCACTCCCTGATTTCTGATACAGATTTATCTCCATCCCCTCGGCCCTGCCGAGTGCTCCCTTTTACGGCTGTGAAATATTTGCAGGGCAATCCCTGAGTCACAAAGCACGGGGCAGGGAACAGCACCCTGCGTTCACAACATGCAAATCCACTCCCCCCTTTCCCATCCTTTCCGGCTCGGTGGATTTACTGTGTCCTGTTTGCCTCTCTCTGACTCCTTGTGCTGGGTGGTGTTTCTCAGCTTGGCAGGCTGAGAAATGTAATCCTGGTTCTAGCAGCAGACTGTGGAGCCTTGGCAGGGCTGCCTACACACATGCAAATAGACTGGAAGTGCTCATTATCTGAGGAACCCTCAGCTCTTCAAAAGCAAACAAACCTCTTTTTTTCTCTGCCTTTCTTCCCACTGCTCCACACTTCCAAGTAAAAATAAGGCAAGAATATCACTTCAGAAATATCTTCTGTGCTTTAGAAAAATACAGCAAGCTCCTAGCCTTTTCCTAAACAGCCCATAAATTTTATACAATCCCCAAATGCTCTTCCCCTGGGCAGAGACTGGAGGTGACTGGGGAGAGGTGACTCGTGGCAGGAAGTGCCACCAGGATGGTCGTCCAGTATAGCCAGGTCAGAGACTGGGCTTTGGGGTTCCCCCCATCCTTCCCTGCCCTGCCTTATGCCCCTGTGTTCCACAGAATATTTGGAAATCAGACTTTTATCCCAGGGTTGAAAACAACACCCAGGTTTGGACAGGTATTTTGGGCGCATTGTCCTAAAAATGTTAACAAAGGGATTTTGCACTCTTCATTCCAGACAAACGCAGAACCCTATTTGGAATAAGAGAGATGAAAAAGACTTTCATTCACCAAGCAGAATATAAATAATATCAAGGCTGACTGGGGGTGAAAGGCCTGACAGCATGAGGGATGGCTGCTGCTGTTTGCATGGCCCCATGCTCTGCTAAAGAGAGAAAAGCACCCAGCCCTGAACCACAGAACAGGCAGAGCAGTACACAGCTGAGGAAGGCAAAACAAAACCTGGGTGGATCTCATTTTTACAGTATAATTCAAAGAGAAAATGTTTCAAATTTAAAATTTAAATTTAAATTTAAATGTTAAAATGTTAAAACAGTTAAAATGCTTCAAATGTCCCCAAGGTGTGATTAAAACCTTTGAATTCAATGGGATTTTTCAAGTGCAAGTAGAATTGGGTTCAAACGATTCTACTCAGCTGAGGAGAAATGAAGCTCCAAACTGGACCACGCTAAAAATGTGGTCTGGTCACCACCTTTGTCCCAGCTGATGACATGACCTAAGTGTGTCCTGGTGACAACAGAGGCAATAAGAGACACTGTGAAAGTCCTTCTTGCCTTTTCTTCTCATTCGGATCTCCACCCAACATGATGAAAGAGGAAAAGGAAACACCAATTAGGAACTAAAAATAGCACTAGGAATATCAGGAACATAGAGAAGCTGTGGCTGCTTCATCCCTGGAAGTGTCCAAGGCCAGGTTGGACAGGGCTTGGAGAAAGCTGGGATGGTGGAATGTGTCCCTGCCCATGGCAGGGAGTGGGACTGGATGGGCCCAATGTCCACCCAACACAAACCATTCTGCGACTCTCTGATTATCCTTTCTCCCAGATAACACATTCTTGGGAGTAGGACTTCAGGTATTTAGCCAGTTGTTCAATTTCAAAGTATCTGTTACATGAAATGAACTTATGAAAAAGAGGTTCTTTGAAAAAATGAGAATCAACATGGTAGCACTGTGGTGCATCCTGCTTCCCAAACAACTGAAGTCCAGGGATGATTTTCCCAGACTTTGGCAGGCACAGAAATAAGTGTTTCTTTTAAGGGAAAAAGTGTTTATAATGAAGCAGAAGACTCTCCTTGGAGCTTACCAGGAGACCTCCCTGAGTGAAACAATTTTTCTCCTGGCTCAAGGGTAGATTTATGGGCACCAGATGCAGAAAAACAGTTCATGACCATTTTTTCCCTGCAGGAGTTTGCACAAAGCTGAACAGTCAGGACCAAACGGGGCCTCAGCACATGCAAACGCAGAGTCAACGGAGCATGAGATAATATTTCAAATGGAAAGCATCCAGGCACACACAGAGACTCATTCATGGAAATGGTGCCATCTGCAGCAGTGGAGATTTAACTCACAAACACCTGCGGGGCTGAGGGAACAGGGGCCGGGTTTTTTTCCAGAGTTTTTTACCCACATCTAAACTCCTTTAAGGCCATTAATGGAGTGGAGACACAGATGGAAGCAGAGGTGGCTGAAAACACTCCTAAGTCCACTTTCCTTTATATTTGCAAACCAAATGGGATGTTCCAGCAGTGAGTAGTGAGTGAGCAAAGCCAGAAAGAGGCCAAATAAATCAGGAGGCTGTAACTGCAATTGTAATGATCATGGAATCACAGAACCATGGAATGGTTTGGGATGGAAGGACCTAAAGTCCATCCAGTGCCACCTCCTGCCATGGGCAGGGGCACCTTCCACTAGCCCAGGTTGCTCCAAGCCCCTTCCAGCCTGGCCTTGGACACTTCCAGGGATCCAGGGGCAGCCACAGCTTCTCTGGGCACCCTGTGCCAGGGCCTCTCCACCCTCACAGGGAACAATCCCTTTCCAACATCCCATCTAACCCTGTCCTCTGGCAGTGGGAAGCCATTCCCCCTTGCCCTGTCACTCCAGACCCTTGTAAATAGTGTCTCTTCATCTTTCTTGCCAGGTCCTTCAGGTATTGAATGGATGCCTAGTAGGAGAGTAGGAAAGATGAAAATAGTATGCATTTAAAGGACAAAATATGTGAATGACCTAGAAAAAGCCTCTCATGCACCATAGAACACAATCAAAGAACAAAACTGAATTGCAGCCCACCTCTGATGGAGTTTTGTGGGCAAACTCCTCCTGTCTGCTCAAGCTTGCTTGGTGATTCCAGTGTGAGGCCTTCTTGCACTGCACTAGCTCTACTTGGTTTTCCTTGATACTGTTACGTACTCTCGTCTGAAGTCTTTGAAGTTTTGGAGATATTAATTTTTTTAATCATTAACCTGACAAAAAGAAAAAGAAGTAGAATGTAATTAAAACAAACAAACAAACAAACAAACTGACAGCAAAAACAACACAAACAAACAAAAAACCTAAAACCAAACCAAACCTCCCAACTATCTGGTTGTCAAAATTCAACTGAACTCCCTGGAACAATGGAGAACCAGCATTATTTAAGGGATCTTATCTGGAGCTCCCATTTCTGCCTGAACATTGGATGGGGCTTGGAGCAACCTGGTCTAGTGAGTGGCATCCCTGTCTATGGCAGCAGGGTGGAAATGGATGAGCTTTAAATTCCCTTCCAACCCAAACAGTTCCGTGATCCCGTGATTCCATGGTTTGCTTCCAAGAAGATCCACAAAGTGTGCTTAAAGGGTCTCTGAAGTGGAGGTCATTAGCATTCCCTGTCAAATTATGAAGGCTCTTTGTCAGATAGGATTAGAGGGTGTTTTTTTTTTTTAAGAGATGAAACCCCTTTTGGAAAAATCTGCATTTTGATAAGACTTACTGATCAAAGGGTAACTCTTCCAGAACAGTGAATTTCAGCAGGACTTGAGCTCCTGTGCCAGTTTTGAAATGAGGGCAGCAGTTGCCAAGTTATTTGAGTGCTTTGGAGCTGTGACCAGAATCTTGGTTTATCCCTCAGTCACAAGCTAACAATCCTAAACACTCATTTAGGAGGTCAAGGTGGGCCATGCAGTTGTGCTTATAGGTGAACTTTAGTTTCTGGTGTTTGATTTGTGTGCCAGGGCAGCTCTGTTCAGTCCCTGTCTCATCCTACATCTGTCATTCTTAAAAACACAGGGCTTGTTTTTAGGGCTGGGTGAGTTCTCTAATTACTGCGGGTTTGGGGATCTGTGATTATTGTAGTGTTGGGATCTCTGCAGTGACAGGATCTCTGACTAACATCCTTCTTAACCGTGACTTGAAAATGTTTATTCAGCTGGAGAAATGTAGCTGGATTCAGTTTAACCCTCTGATAAATCATTCACTGGTAACATCAAGTTAATGGAATCACAATTTTATCTTTTGAGAGCTTTGAGCCAGAGGGTGATCTGTGGTTTAAAAATCAAGTTATAGTTTCACACAAGAATTACCATATTACGTTTCTAGAGGAATATAAATAAAATTGTGTAGCTCGACAATTCTGGCTTTGTGTTTTCATTGCTTTCATTGTTTTCCTTCTAACAAAACCCCTGGTGGTTTTTCACTTCAAGCTGGATTTGAAGTGGGGCACCCAAGGGATCATTCTTCAGGGAAGATATGGATATGGAGCCTGGAATTTGGAGAGGTAAATGGCCGAGGTAAATGGCCAAGGTAAAGCTCAGAACTAACACAGAAGGAAAAAATAACCTTTCTCTAAATATGGAGTTGTACCTCTGGAATTTTAAGGAAAACCTGGCCAAGAGAGTAAAACCAAACCAGGGCAGGGGCATCAGCTTCTCTTTAGTTTCACACCAGTTTAACACCTGTTAGCTCAGCAGCAATGGGAGGTCAAAGCCAATCTCAATGATTTCACTCCCTTTGGTGGTCTTTGTTACTGAATCCAGCAATCCTTCATGGGAAGGGATGAGTTGGGAAGAAAATCAGTGCATCCTTTATAGCATTTTTGCTTTTTTTAGGAAGAGGACAGGAGATCCCAAGGACAGAATCAGGATTTCTTTTTCCCTGTTTACTACAAACAACTTCCAGCTTTGCACCGAACTTGGTGGATATCTGTGTGTCCACATTCTCCAGCCAGAGCTATTCCTAAAGGCATGTTTTGTTTCTGACAGTTTTAGTCTTCTTTTTGCCCTATATATTTGTTCCCATAGATTAGAATAACATGGAAATGCCTCTAAAGATCCACCACATTCTCTGAATGGGGACAACAGAATTTTTCTGGAAAAAAAAAAAATTGTTTAAAAGTTGTTCACATGCCTTGGTGATGTTATCCATCCTGGCAAGTTTTAGAATGCCTAATTCATAGAATCATGGAATCATCAA
>VYZR01041196.1:70528-82435 GCA_013400675.1 Oxylabes madagascariensis | reverse complement strand
CAGAGGATTTTTTTGGTGATTTGGCGTTTATCCAAAAATCCCTCCTGATTCCCAGGGAGTAGGATTTAGGAGAAGATGGGATTATCCTGTGAAGGTTAATACTGTGGGTAGTTTTAGGAGTTAACTGACTGATTTCCAGAGAATTTGTTCCGTTTATCTGCGTTCCATGTGCTTTGCAACAGAGATGAAAATAACTGACCAAAATACCGAAGTGGTGATAAGGGCAGCCTTTAGAACACTGATTTGCTGTATTTATCACCATTTGACTTCCCTGGCCACATGGGGAGGAACTGAGCCCTAGACTGAAGTACATAATCTCACTTTGTGTTTCCTTAATAAGTGTTGAAGTGATTCTTCTTGTCAGGTTAGTTTAAAAAGCTTCAGAGAGGAAATGCTGTTAAAATGAGTTGCTTCTTTGGTGAAGAGACTCCTGTGCGTTTGTCTCAGGCACGTAAAACATATCTGTTTTAGTTATATTCAGTTGTGATTTTTGTAGCTAGAAAATGCACAGTGTTCCAAGTGCTGTTGTAACCTGTTGGGCATATAGCACTTATTTATGCAGTGGAATTTGTTATAAAATTTTAAACAACACATTAAAAAGAGGAATTTGTAAGAAAATACTGTGAACAATCATGTTAAAACCTGACTGCACATAGTTAGTCTTGTGATACTAGTGACTTTTGTTTTGGATTATGAGTGACAAAGTAAATAGACTGTTTGCATCGTGGCATTTGGGAGTCTGCATTCAAGCCTCTTCAGGCTGTTTGGAATGATTTGTAACAAAGTTATTGCTGCCTTATTTAATAGCTGTGTTTATATTGGACCAGATGAATTACTTTACAATGTCATAAAAGTTCATGTAGAGCTTGTAGATTAGATTGTTGCTGAAGCCTTTGGGAGGTATTTGAATTAGGTGCTGTGAAGTGTTGATGAACCAGTCTTTCTCAGTTCATTTCAATTTTCTGTAGTTAGAGTACAGGGTTTACAAAATTACTGATTCTTTGATAGCTGGAAGGCAAAAGTATCACAGGTGAACTAAAAGTTACTTCTAAAAATAAGTAAAAACTTGTGGTGGGAAAACACTTAGCCTTCTGCCCTGTAGAGGCCCTTCTTCTGTACCCTTTTTGTCCTCATCTGAGAGCAAATCCAAAAAAGGAGTTGTCTTTGCAGCAGTGAACTTGCAGTCCTTGTCCTGACTGAGATTCAGAACTGTGCGTTGGGTACGTGGGTGATATTTACAGAGAGCAGCAGCACTTGAGGAGCAGCCTGCAGACAGAGTGCTGAATGTACAGCTGGCCATGGAGGCTGCTCCACAACCACACATGGATCTTGCACCTTTTAGACAGTGGTGGTTTAATGTAAAACGTAGAAACAGACTTGAGTGTTGGCTTGCCTCTGTAGTGAGTGTGCTGGCTGCTGCCTGCCTTGCTTCTGGATCCAGGAATCCTAGATTACTCGCTACTTCCAGGAGCCAAGGGTAGTGCTGCTCAGAGGTTCACAGAAAGCCTGTTAAACATGGCTGGTGTTTCTTTTCTGGTTCTTTGTAGTGCTTCATTCATTTTATCATCTTTGGGGTAGCAGAATTGAAACTATATATTGCAGATAAGTTTTTTCAGCTTCAGAATGTTCGTCTAATACCTGCAGTAGGATATCTTGCACTGCTTTCTAAGATAGTGGGACATTTCTTTGAGGAGTGTGTGGAATTTATTATTAAATGTGTTCTGCTTCACCTGCAGCAACATGCATGTTGTCAGCCACAGCTGTTGCGCAGTTGTGTCCACCCAGCCTTCTAATCAGGATGTACTTTCCCTGTGCTTAGCCATAACGGGTTTATCTGACAATGCTTCTAGTCTTTTCATTTGTCTTGTGTTTTTAACTCTTGTGTGAAGATCAGCTGTCTACACTTTTAAATCTTTGGCATTTCTTCATGAATAATTTGCTTTTATAGATGCATTTAAAGTCATGCCTTCATTAGGACACCCTCTCTGTGTATGAGAGCTGTGAGGTTTTGGCCTGTAAGGGTTTCTAAATCATGTCGTAGCTTTCTTTATCTGAAAATCGTAGTTTTTGTTTTTTTTTTCTCCTTTCCCCCTTTTCCAGTTTAACTTGTTATCATCATTTATTTCCTTCCATTTATTTCGTTCCCTACTTCTACTTTCCCATACAGTATTTTGTTGACAAAACTCATGGGTTGGCATTGAGTGAATTGCCTTCTCTCTGTTCAGGTGCTTGCCGTGCTGTTGCAGCTTTTTTAGGTGCTTGCTCACCTCCCTGCTGAGGACGAAGCACAGTTAAATGTGGTGAGGTAACTAACTTACTAGCACACTGTTGCCAGAGGGAAGATGTTCTGTTTCTTCTACAGTCCCTTTCTACATCTCCCATCCCTGAACTTCCCCTTCTTGCTTTTTTCTGTGGTGCTCAGCAGAGTCCCCCACGTGCTGGTTGTGCTCTCTGCTTGCAGAGCAGCAGCCCAGCTGCATCGGGGAGTTGGATCAGCCTGGCAACAGGGCCAGAGAGTTCAAGATGGCAACGTGGGATCGTGTGGCAGAGAAAGTGAGAGAAAGAAAGATCTTCAGCGTTACTGAGCCATTAGGTCGACTGGTGTAATTTCATGTTAGGGATGTAATTTGGCAGTAGATTCAGCTGATCCAAGTTAGCTGGGGCTAGAGCAGTCCCGTGTCTTCCCCTCTGTCTTTTGCCATCACGGTTCTGTCCTTGTCTCTGCAATGGTACGGTTCTGGGAGCTGTAGTGGGAAAAAGTGACTTTGTCAAGGTTAGTTTTCACTAGTTTCACTTTGCTCACCAGGAGTCTGGGTAGCTGCAGCAGCCCCACTGGAAGGAAGAGTGTTTGGGAGTCGAGGCTGAAGGCAGGGGAGGCGGCAGCATCACATCTTCTGTTCACACTGTGTTGGAAGTGCTGGCTCACAGACACAGGAGCACAGCCCAGTGTGGTGTGGGCTGAGGCTTTGCTTTCTTGATGGAATCATGGTTAAATACAGTGCATTGTCCCCTGCAATACTTTTCACTGTGACATTATTATGATCTACCTGTGCCCTTTATAACTGGCTGTTGAGTATGAAGAAATGGGTTATCAAATTTCTTTCAGGTGAATAGAAACTAAATGAAAAATGCGGAAGCTTGCTGCTCAAGCAGTTTCAGTTCCTGTTTCTTATTCAGTTCATAAGAAATAACAAACAAACAGTTCAATAAAGGGCAAGTTAGTGCATGTATAACCCTTTGGGAGCATCTTACAAGATAAGCAATCTACTTGAGTGACGTAACTGAAATGGAGAGGGAGAAGTAAACAAACTAACTTTTTAAATTGTGCAAATGAAGAGGAATGGAAATGGACTTATGAAGCAGGAAAACTTCAACTTTCATCTTCTAGTCAGACAGCACTGACAGAGCAAACTCTTAGTAGCTGGGGAGTGACAGTGAGTGGTGTGTGTGTTTTCAGAGTTGGAGTAAAAACAAGCATGGTAAGTCGGGCCAAATGGATGAGAAAATTGTGTATGAACTCTTAGTGTGTACCCTTACTTTCTTCCAAAAGGGCTATTTGTGTATGGCTGCTCCTGCTCTTGCTAAAACCAACTTTTACCCCAGATTAACTCTCTGTGTGTGTTTTGACTGCTTTGACTGGACTGCCCATGAGTAGGGAATTTGGACATAACTTTGCTGAAAAATGCAGTATTTCCAACTAGGTAGTTAATATCTACCTGTAGATTAACAACTGCTGGGAATTTGTATTGTTCAGATTCAAGGCTGTCCTTACAGAGGGGAGGAGTGTCTTGGCATCCTGTGGGGAGTATTGATCTGACTTTTAGAAACTGCTTCTAAAATTAAAACTAATCCTTCTTGAATATATGGATCTATATTGAATGACTTTCAGTGCTTCATAAATTGTATATACAGCTTCTCTCTGACGTGAATGTTTCTGCAGAGGATTTGACAAATGGATGTGTGTTTTCTACACTTTAGAAGACATTTTGGGTTTTTTGCACAATGTGAAACAAATATTTGCTATTAGCTGACAGTGGTAAAAATGTCTGTGTACATACACACTTAGGTATAGATACATAATCTGTGTGTACAGATGTGTGCACATATATATCTTAATATGCATATATATAATGTGTTTATATATATGTATGTATAATAATAGGGATATGTGACATTTTATGGTGATAATGGTTAACTTGGTCTTCCAGTACTGAGTCTGCTTTGTCCCTTGTCAGTTAGTCTTGGCAGACTAACTTCAAGTAGGTGTCAGCTTAAATGCGTTTTGCATTATTAATGCATGCATACAAAAATATATGTAAATATAAACTTTATAAACTGCAGCCTGCCCCTGGGTTGCCAGCGTTGAGTGGGTGCTGAAGAATGTTGACTGGTGTTGATGACCTGACAAAGTGTGGGCTGAGTTTGACCACCAAGCCAGTTCCCTCCAGTGGCCAAGTTTTTGCCTTAAAGAGGTTAAGAATGATTTAAGACAGTCTGCCTTATAAACCAGTTCTGTGGCTGTTTTTTACCCTGCTTACATCAAGCTGAAGGGCCAGGCTGTCCCTGCTGGGTCTGAAATTTGTCTCCTCCGCCAAGATCTGTGGCTTTGGAGCTGGGAGGTTGTGCCAGTGTGGCTGCAGGTGACACAGAGCAGTGGTGGAATCAGGCTGGCACGCTTGGGCTCCCTGGCACACACTGCTGGGATTAGCGCTGGTGCAGTGGGCTGCGGAATTGTGTGTCGGATATTCAGGAAGGCACTTGGAAATCTAAACCCTTGTTTCCACAGCGCTCTGCTTTTTTTAGGTTCAACCAGGGTGACTGTTTGAATGTTCTACCTACGTTTAAGTTGTGCTTCTTGGTAGCTGAGACTCAACGTGATATAAGCAAATGGGAATTTTCTTTAGCCTGTGTTCTTACTTGGAAACATAGTATTGATATGTGTTTTCCCCCCCTCAGCTGAGGCTGATCCTTATCTTTAAATTTAGTGAGGATAGATGAGAAGTTTGTTGATCTAAAATTTTTCACTTTAAATCCATGTTAGATACTGAAGAATCTAACTTTACGCAAAATTTACAAGAAAATTATTTACAAAAAATAGTTGTTTCTGAAGAGCCTTGTCTCTAACCTAACTAAAATAATGGTTATAGTAAAAACTGAAAATGCCTGCCTTAATTGATGGTGTAATCCAGAAGTAAACATAGTACATTCCATCCTTTGAGAACAGCCAAATTGACTGTGTCCCTGATCAGCACATCCTGAACCAGCGTAACTCTGTGTTTCTGTGTTAGCAATTGTGTGGAGTAGTTGCAGCTATGTTTAACAGAAAAAAAAAAAAAGACTGAGCTTCTCAGATTCTCAGCAGAACTGTAACATTCTGAACATTCTTTTAAGTATATGCTCTTTTCCTGAAGTATAGCTGTTTCTGCAGTGACATTGATTACTGTATGTTCACACTTAAGATGCAAAATTGACAAACAAGTGCATAGCAAGTAGCTAATGGAAATCATGTATATTGAGACTATTAATGATGTTTTCTACAGGAAAATGTATTTTTTTGTTGTTGTAGACTGCCATCTGTTAAAGCAATAACATTTTTGCCTAAATACCGTGTGAATTCAGTGTGAATGCTTTATGGACTTGGAGCTATGAAACTAGTTCTTGAAAAGCATGTTTCATGTGATTAGGCAGTGCATTTAATCTTTTTCTCCTGAAATAGTCTGATCATGTTTTTAAAGACATAGTTGCTAGACCTAAGTCACAAGGATTTCCAGTTTTTCCCAGGTATCCTTTTTTTTTTTCCCAATATTATTTTAAAATGCATTTGGGTGAAGTGAAGCACTGAGCTCTGGCTCGTGTTCAGGAGAGCCTCCTCTGCCCTGATTGCACTGCCAGCCATGGGTAGTCGTGCCTCTCCTCTGGCAGGCTGCTGGAAATCACCTGGAAAGCTGGGTGCTGCCTGCGGGACGTGAGCTCGCTGTGTAGGAGTGCGCTCTTGCCTTTTGGGCTGCTTTATATCTGCATAATCTTCAGATGCGTGGGCAGATACCCAAGAGCTCTGACAGGTGGCCACTGAGGAAGTGAATGAGGACAGCCAGGCCTGTTTGTGAAGGAAGGAAAAGGTGTTCCTCCTGTTTCAGGCACTTGCAGTTTGATGGTCTGACTTACTGGTGAGAGCTCCTCTTCTGCCTTGTGGAGTAAGAGGAGTTGCTGTGCCCTTGTGATTTCAAATGAAAAACTGGTCCTGTTTGTATCCTCAGGATCTTCATTCTGCATTCTTTATGTGTAGGTGCCACCTACTGTTTTGATCAACTGAAAAAGTCAAAGATCTGAAATATCAGTAATTAACCAGAAGTGTTAAATATAATTGCAAAATGTTAGCAGCCATAACCAGAGTATAAGATTTAGTGTATATGCCTGTGTTCTTGTCATCCATATTCCATACAGGTTGTCCGAACCCAAATGATCTTCATCATCAAAATGGTGAACGTCATGTTTTCAAGATAAATGATTCAGAAAGTTCCCTTTTTTTGCAAGGGATATGGTGAAGGCAAGGAGTCCTTTCCCGCTCTGTGGTTGGTTTGAGGATATTGAAAAACATGAGTTGCATTTGGAGGTTTTGGAGGGTGCTGTTATAGTTGACTTGCCTCACCTGTTGCTTCTTTTCTGTGAACCTTTATATATCAGGGTGGTGGATTTGGAGAAGGTGGTCACTGTGTTACTTGTTTAAAGATGTGACAGACGTGTTACAAATAGATGTGTTTTGTATTTGCATTTCAATTTTAAACAAGCATGGACTCTTGGGGGTATTTTTAGTGTCTTGTCACTGTAAATTAGAAATTGAAAACCATCTTTGGAAGAGACATAATTACTGTCTCAATTGAAATTTAAATATGAACTATATTACAGCACAATGTTTTGACTTCTGGTATTGATATTAAGGTGAAAGGCGTGCCTGACAGTGGAAACAGTCTTCAAGCAACAAAATCCAATTCTTACTTATGTTGTGTTTTATAGTACAAAAGATTTGCTTTGCATCCTTGGCATTCATTTGCATCTTTGTGATTTTGTACGATCACAACACCACAGTTCTCTAAAATGGGAATCTACCATGCAGTCTTCAGAGATGAAAAATTAAAAAATTAAAATAACTTTCATATATGGACATAAAATACTTAGCTTTGTCTTTCTGCAAAAGGGTCAACAAATCCATGGGTTAATAAATCTTCCATGCTTTGTATGGTAGAATGTTTTGCCTCTTTGGTTTGCTTGCTTTTATTATAAAAACATGCCACAGAGGGCAGAGTGACTGGCAGTGGTAGTAATATGACGTTTCCCATTTCGAATATTTTCCCAAATTGAACAAGAAAAGAGAGGGACAAATTTCTGAAAACTTTCAGTCAGTGCCTCTGAGCATTCAGACAAGATGAATGGGTTATATATTTTAAATCAACATCCATCATCTAAACATTTCGGCTTGGGTTTCATTAATCTTGGGTATATGTCTGCAATAGAGGGTAAAGGTTTTTTTTTATTTACTTCTTTTCACTTGGCAATTTGCAGCAAATGTTTGACCCATAGGATTCACCTATTGGTGCATTACATGGTTAAAACCTTGAATATTGAAACATGTAAACATATAGTTCGTAAAACACTGTGAAGCCTTCGGTAGAAATATTGATGCTATTGAAGAGAGTTAAATTAATATAAAGACTCTTCAAAATAGCACTTTAGAAAAAAATTATTGCCTTCTTAGGAGTGATAAAAAGATCTCTGCAGCAAGAAATTAGCAGAAGGTTACTTAAGTTTGCTGTACATTCCTCCCCTGGGATTTGTTGCAACTGCATCAACACCTGTGAATCTACCCGAAGAATTCAGATGAAGTTTTGTGACAACGGTTTAATTTTCAGTTCTCTTGTGTTATGATTTCTTGCCTTGGAGGGGAGGTTGCACGGGAGATGTTTCGGAACTTGCAAAAAGTGTCAGTATTGGTGTCCTAGTGCTGGCTGAAAGATTGCCTGGTCAGCGGTGTGCACTGTCTCTGGCAGCTGACTCCCCCTTTCTCAGCATGGTCACTCTGACAGGCTTGGAAATCTTGGCAATTCCTACCTCCTCTTCTGTGCTTCTCACTGTAGTTTGATAATTGAATTTTTCTTTCTGTTGACCTGCCTGAAACTGCTTTTTTTTGGATCTCCTTTGTCTTCGACTCAGTTACAGGTGATACAAAACAACAGGAAAGCCCAAGCTGTATGCTTTGTATGGTGGTATGATGGATGGGAAGGCAAAGCCTCAGGGACCTTTGGTTACTCTGGAGCGTGGCTGTGGTTTGGTGTCAGGAATTGCTGATGGAGCTGGGATGGCATGTGGGTGACTGCTTTCAATGGGCCAGGGAGAGCAGATCACTAATGATTTGTTTGTGTATGCAGTCCACTGCTTACACACGAGAAACTCTGCAGAGCTGCTTGGTGACTCTTTTGTCTGTTAGTGATGTTACCACAACAAGACTGTAAGAATGGCAACAGTGCTGCCAGCACAAGCCATTCATTAGTTTCTTGAATATTTTGCAATTGCCTTTGAAAAACTTCTCTAAGGTTTACTCTGCTTTCTGTTGAGAGTTATTTGTAACCCTTTGAATAGTCTAGAGAAGTTACTGGGAAGATTTGCGTGTGTTTTAGCAACTGTTGGATTCTGTGTGGAGTGTAAATAGCTTTGCCTGGGGAAGTACATAGGTTTAGCAGAATAAATTTATCATAGGAAATTTCCTTATGTTAAACATTTACTGGTGTCAGAAAAGATGTTCTGTGTCTCTGTCTGTCTCTAGAACATTCAGGATTTGGAGCAGGGAATAAGAAAACCATAAATGGAAAAGCAAGGATAATATCCCTGTCAGATGCATGATTCTTGTTTCTCTGAAGGCCTTGACCAGGTAATAGGCAGGGATACTTCATCTTTGTGTGATGAAAAAGTTGTTTGGGCCTTGCCTCTTACTTTTATAAAAGCCTATTTCATTGTTTGCATTCAAAGCTGGCAGTGAACTTTTGTGTTGCCTTCATCTGAGCAGGGCTTGCCCTTGTAGGCGTCAGTAGCACTGGCTGCTGCTCCCTCAGGGGTGCCTAAGAAAGGATGCACTTAGTTGAGAAACAAAAAATATTAAGAGTATTTGTATTTTTGTCTCTCCTGTTTGCCCTACTAATGGTTCAGTGCATTTTGCAACTCAATACTGGCCAGAGCCTTGTGTGTCTGTCTTGGGAATGTGGCAGGCATCTTTCCTCCCATCTTACTGATGGGAAATGAGAAGTTCACAGTTGGGAATGGAGGCTGTACATCTAACTGGTATTCCAAAGGTCTCTGAACAGGCTTGTCAGAATGTATTGTGTACATGTTTAGCTTTTTTTCAGTGTAGATGGAGCTACTCTTGCATATTCCCTAAATTCTACAGATAAATCAATGCAAATAAGCAATATGTGTGCTGCAGTTGTAATTCTTCTGCTGATCTGCTATTTCCCCTGCTGCTTGTAGGTCAGACATCTACATAGTTAAACAAGTGGTTGGTGCCCCTGAAGAGTAATGGGATGATGCAGCTTTTATCAGACAGAGTCATTTGTCTGGTGCAAGTAGTTTTAATTCACATTATTTAATAATAGATTCAGGTGCCTGTAGTGGTTTATTTAATTTCATAGAACAGCTAAACATAAGAAAACCTCCTTACCCACACAGTGCAGAGTTGGACTAGTTAAATGTTCCTAAACTCAAGCATACGATTGAGAAGATTAATTCCTTTGTTTTTCTGCTGATGTTCATTAATCATAAATAGCAACTGAATCACAGTGTAATGACTGTATTTTTCTTTTCAGGACATAAGGGACATTGTTGCGTGATAGAATGGATGAACAATCACAAGGGATGCAGGGGCCTACTGCTCCACCATTTCAGCCACAGGTAAGTATTTCTTGGGGTTTTTATTGTAACTCATTTCTTATATAGAGAAAGGGATAACATTGTTTCTTGGGTAACAGTGAAACTGTAAACAGATAGAATGTACTCTCTTGATCGTGAAATGAATTCTGTAATAGTCAAGTATTCCATAGAAAATTATTAGTTTTAATTTTTGCCTCCTGCTGCTTCGCTGACTTTGAGGAGTTGGACTTGAAGTGTGAGGAGGAAGCAAAGAGGAATACAGTTGTTTCCTTGAGAAATGTTGAGTTGTTAAACACTATGTTTCAAAATTCTATCCAAAATACCATATTTGTTTTGGACTGTTGCTTTCACCTATTTCTTCTTACACCTCCTGACAGTGATAGTATATGAATTTCTGTCATTACCTTTTGAAAGCAGGCATCAGGTTTCAACTCCACAATCTCCCTGAACCACCTCCCTTTCATTGTCACCCTCACAGTGAAAAAAATCTTTCCTGACCTACAGATGAAACCATGTGTGTTTCAGCCTGTGCCCATCACCTCTTGTCCTGTCACAGGGCATCACTGAAGAGAGCCTGACTGTATTTTAACATGTGTTTGTCAGGAATTTGAGCCCATTGATGAGATTCCCCCTGAATCTTTTCTTCTGTAGGCTGGCTGTTGCCAGTGCTGTCAGCCTTTCCCCCGTGCTGTGTCCTGCAGAGCCCTGGTCCCTCTCTCCAGTATGTCTGTGGAGCTGGTTTCCAGCAGTGCCCAGTGTTCTGCTGTGTTTTGGGGTTATGGCAGCCACGTGCCAGGCTTCCCACTTCACTGGCTGCAGTTGTGTGAGGGTCCTGTCAGCCCGTTTGTGCTGCCTCTCGGCGTCCCCTGGGATGGCATCCCGACCCTCTGGTAGGTACATCAGCCAGTCCTCCCGGTTTGTGTCATCTGCAAACCTACTGAAATCACACTTGGCCCCGTTATGCAGATCATTAATGATGGTGTTGATTTCTACTGGGTTGAACCACAATTGATTCCTGAGGTACACTGCTAGCTACAGTCCTGCACCCAGAGTCACTGCCATCAGAAACTCTTTTGCTGTTTGGAATGAAGAGCTGAAAGCTCCTATCTATGTAGTTAAAACGCTGTACTCCCTTACATCACAAGGATGTTTTGGGAGTGCAGATAGTACTCCCACTGCTTCCACATTGTAAAAAGATTGTGGAGGAAGATGGAAAAATATGGATTAGCAGTCTGAGGTGGTGGGCTCTTAAGTTCCACAATTTTTGTGAGAGTAGCATGGGAGCATTTCAGTCTAAATAGAGAAAAGCATTAATCTCTTACTAGACCTGAAAAGCCATAAACTGAAGGCAGCATATACCTCCCTTACTTTTTGGGGTTTGTCCGTTTGTTTTTGTTTGGGAGGGGTTTTTTTTTTTTGTTTGTTTTGGCATTCTCAAAGCTGAAGAACAGTGGTTTATTAAGTCTCTTCTTATATGGAAGCATATCTCTGCTCAGCATTGCTATTCTGCTCTGTTTCCTTGTTTGCTTGTATTCCCCTCCAAATGAGGACTCAGAGCCCTGTGCAGTATTCAGTGTACACACAATAGACTTAAGTAATGAAACATTTTGTTTTCTCTTTCATTCAGTTGCTTTTCCTAAAAATGTCTGATTTGCTTTTTGGTGGTAACTGACCAATCAGTTTCACTTTTCCTGGAAGTTTTTCAGTGGTGTTTTGTAAATCTTTTTCCTCTGTGGTAAGAGCTAATTTAAAAACAATGATTCACAGTCTTTAGGGTGGTATTTCCCATTGAGTTTTGCATTGGTAACCTTGAGATGCTAGTTTTGTGTACCAGGGTGAAAATCTAAGGGAATCTTCTGCAGCTGGTTGTCCTGATAAATTGGGAATCTAAAGAAACTTTATTGCCGCATTATATTTGTTGAATAATGTCGTTTCCTTTGGGATTTCACTGGTAACTTCTCTAAGAAAATAACTTTCCTGCTGCTGTTTTTC
>VYZR01041196.1:0-17716 GCA_013400675.1 Oxylabes madagascariensis | reverse complement strand
TGCCAGCAGGTCTTGAGAAAAGCACTCAGAAAAGGCTTCAAGAAGGTTTTATTCAGAGTAAGAATGGTGTTGTGTGCAGTTTTTTTAATCCAAACTTCCCTATAAGGAAATTTCTCTATTTCACCTGGCTAACAATGCAAAGTACTTGCCTGTCATATTTCTGTCTTTTCCCCCCTCCTCCTGACTTGGGTGATAATTATTTATTTCATAGCTGAAAAACCTGCTAAAGTTAAAGAAAGTGTGTCCCACTGCTCCAGTGTCAGGCTAAGCTCCAGGCTAAAGACAGTCACTGTGCTTAAGTGCACAGAGGAGGTTAAGAACAATAAGCAGACAAAGAAGTTTGCAGCTTGAGGATGCAACAGGAGGTCCCTCTGGCTCAGTCTGCTCTGCCTCTTGGCCAGTCTGTGCCAGGTAGTAAAAAATGACTTCTGTCTCTAATGATAGTCTGATTTTTAGACTCTCAGTGCCTCTTCCCATGGCACTGGTGAGCTTTTCTGATATACTGGAAATTTTATTGGTACTAGAGGGGCTGACAGATGGATTTCAAGTTTATTGAAATGGATATTCCTGTAGGAGTAAAGGACCAGTGCTACAACCAAGTATTAGCATCCAGTGTGGTCCCAGTTTCAGTCCTAAAAGACTGTGTTCCCATGTAACTTTTCATCCTGCATAGCAGATTTAATTCACCTTCTTCAAAGGGCTTGCTTTTCGGTTAACAAGGCTCAAAAGAGCTCAGGGATGTTGAAATTACTCAGGAATGTGCACTGTTGTTGTATAGTGTCCCTGGCATGGTCAGCTCAGCATTCCTGCCTTACCACTGGGATTCGGGACCTGCCAAGGGAAGAGGGGCACAGAGATGGTGCAGTAATTGCAGTGACTGACGCTTTAAGAGGGGTCTGTGACAAGGCTTCTCAAGTGCTCAACAGGTAAATTTCTTGAAGATCTATTTCTGCTGTTCTACAAACAGTAAAGTATTGCTAAACAGCTAGTAAAAACAGGAGAAAAAGCACTCTGCTTCCCCTCTGATGCTGGCTTTGTGGGTTGCAACCCTTCAAAGTCCTTTTTGAAGACTATTCACTATATGCAGTTCTGTTGAACAGATGGAAGTCTTCACAGAGAAAGAGAAAGGTATACATTCAGGATTAGCTGTATTTTGCAGATAAATTACACCTGTATTCTCTTCACAAAATGTTTGCTTATTTGACTCTTATTTCAGGCTTGATGGTCTTGGATACTCTTCAGTCTTTGCTGTTTTCTGTGCAGACTGTCTGAGGTGTTGCATGGCAAGCTGCTCATCTCTGCTTACTCTGTGCCTCCTGCTTATCCTGTGTCCCACCTGCTTCTTCTGCAGGAGGTTGTTTGGCTTGCATGTTTCTATTACATGCTGGCAATTATTATTTCTTACAGTAGCTAGTGATTCCCAGCATTGTGTTCTTCAAATGTTTGGGAATTATTGCAGGCTAATAGTTCTTACTGCCACTGGCATTGTATTTTATTATTGACTGCCAGAACCAATATGATAGCTTTTATAACTCCCTTAGTCAGAATATACTTAATGTATTTAAAATTCAAATAGCAAGTCTGCTACAGATTATTTTGATTCTATACATTTCTTTTCAATCAAGTAATCTGACCACTATCTTCAGAATTATCTCGCTTTTAAATATTGAGCTTTTCTTGCTAAAGAATGGGATGTCTAATGGCATCGTTTTTATACTGTTGAATGCAAAAAATCTGTACATTATGTACAGTTTATCTGCAAGGGCTAATGAACAAAGCTTTATATAGTGGTATGCAGTGCTTCTTCCTTAACTTCAGGAATTCCTATGCCCGTGCATTTGAATTAATCTGCAGAAAAGTGAAAGGAGTATAATTATAATTCAAAATCCTTCTTGTTCTTTTTCTAGAAAGCGGGAAGGAAACTCTCCGATGGCAGCTTTAAAGAGGCAGCCTATGTTACTTTTGAATAATGAGGGTGATGAGGTCGCTCTGTGTTAGTTGCAATAATTACAGATTTTTTTCAATAATCCTACCTGGTAGTACCGGCTGGGAGACCAAACCAAATTTGATATATTGCCATAGAAGATTGGATCACAATGTGTTTGTTGGAGTGTCCTCCGTCTCTCTCCCCACCTGTCCCCAGTGCTATAAGGAGGTCCAGGAGGATTTGGCAAAGCTACTTAAAAGCATAAAGGAAGATCTTCAGAGTTGATTAAGTAGTTT
Source organism: Oxylabes madagascariensis (assembly GCA_013400675.1). Lineage (NCBI taxonomy): Eukaryota > Metazoa > Chordata > Aves > Passeriformes > Timaliidae > Oxylabes > Oxylabes madagascariensis. Next base: position 15,493 of record VYZR01041196.1, on the reverse strand, counting down.
TTGCAAAGCATTGTGAACATTTCAGTAAGTCAATATGAAAGAGGTATGTCCCATGTTGAAAAATGCGTAGGAGATGCACACAATTTAAAATAGATGCCTTATCAGAAAGTTATCCATTCAATATATTAAGTTCTAATGTTATAAATTCTTAGGCATATCAGTGGAAGGAGAAAAGCCTGAAAATGTCCTGACAGTTTGTAAAGGCAATGAAAAGCATGCAGGTGGTGTGGAAGCTCTTTTGGGTTGGTTATGCTGAATATGTCCATTAAAAACACCCAATAGGTTATGGTGTTTCTGGAAACATGGGATTTTCTGGTCATAGTGATTTATTTATTTCCAGATAGAGGCTTTTGTGAATATTTGTTAATTATGTGCTTCTTTACATAAAGAACACTGTAAACAATTTAATCCTAAGGAATACATACTGGGATGTGGGCCAAAGCTTGATATTTATTCCAATATCATGTCTTCAGCAGTGAACAAGTGGAGTAAGAGGGCCAGCATAATGTGGTACTTGCCCGAAATATTTCCCCAGCTTCCAGTTTTAAGTTCAGGTATTTCCTCAAGGGTGGAGTCCTTATAATAGGTATCCCTCAGTGGGTTTAATTTGTTCAGTGGCTGAATGAATGTGTGTATACTGGTAGCTCCTGGCAGCAGGAGGTTCTGGGAGTTAACTTATGTTAGATGGAACACCACTGCCTTTTGTTTGTTGGGCCCTGTCAGGCAGAAATGCCATTTATTGCTGGCTAACTCCTGTATCAGGGCTGAATGAGCAAAGCACCCCTCGTTTACCTTTGCTCTGTGCTCCTTCCAGTCTTCTGGGCTTTGCCAGCACAGCCCTCCAGAAACACGGGGAATTTTCTGTAAATTCTGTGGGATTGGACTAAATGCATGTCTAAAGTTGTACGTTGAAAGGATTAGAACTTGAATTTGCTTGTTAGTTTTTCTGGACAGCCAGAAATGCAAAATGTAGAAATCACGGGAGTGTGTTGCATCCATGTTCGCGTACGGCTGCGTGCGGTGTGTGAGCAGAGAGGGAGGGCTGCCTGTGTGCTTGTGCAGAATCGCTGCGTGCCTGATTGTTGCCAGTTGTATTAATTTGAATTTGATAACGCACAAATCCTGCTTGTAAGAAGGCCAACGCTCCTGTCATGTTCTCTCCCTCTCGTAGCTGCGACAATTAGTTAATATGTGCATCAACCCGGATCCGGAGAAGCGCCCAGACATCACCTACGTGTACGATGTAGCGAAACGTATGCACGCACACACCGCCAGCAGCTGAGCAGCCAGAACCAAGTGCTTGAAATAAATCATCCCACCTCTCCCTGTGTGTTACACAAATGTAATTATTTGGAGCTTAGTGTTGTGCTTTGAATTGTAAACCGATTTATATACAAGCTTTGTTGTTTATTTCTGGGTTTTGTATTTTTTACTAACTTGCAGTTGTACAACAGGTTGAAATACGTAAAGCATAATTTTAAGACGCCGTGAACCGCTCTTTCCGTGTGAGTGGGTTCAATTATACTTTCTGTAATAACAAAATTTTATTCAGTTGGGCCTCAGTTCTAAAACACAGTTGCACTTTTGCACATGATACAGATATTAGGCTTATTATCAAGAAGCAAAATGTCTGAATCTCTCACCTTTTTAGTAATTTATGGAAAGTATGAATCAGCACAGTTAACTTTATTTTAATCTTTGTTCCAAGAGGAACATAATTATTACAGGATCTTGTATTTTATATTGAATTGTACTTTGCGGTTCTTGCTGTAAGAGTAGACAAGGAATAGAATTAGTTTTCTCCTTGCCAAATGCAATGGAAAAATAATTTCAGGAAAAATTGTCATGCTGAAATTTTTAGTAACATCCCCTTTTGTTTTGTTAGTCTCTCATAATACACAAAACATTTGTTAAAGGTTTTCTGGGAAAATGTAAGGTGTTGGTTCAGCAATCTGGTCGTTTTCACTGGACTTGTGCAGCACTGCCCTGGGGCAATGGGAGTCTGCATAGTTCAGTCCTAAAACATGCAGATGCTTCTTGTAGCCAATAGGGTTCTTTTGTGGCTGTCCTTTGAGCAGGTCTGATTAAAAGATGTGCTCTTTAAGTTACAACTTCCCAACTGTTTGTGTATGTGTCACTGTTTGTAGATTTTTGTGTTTAAAATAATTTGAGTGACCTTACAGTATATTTAAATTTTCATCTTTTTTTTCTAAGTACTGAAGTCTTTTGGCAAAGATATAATAGGCTAGTATAACACAGAATGTATTCTACATAAATATATAATTATTGTATACTGTATCCTGAGAGTTTTTTGTTTAGCAGAAGTAAATTATAGCTTTTGTGTTTAAGAGAAAGTTGCCACGCCTTAATTTGGGAAATAATGATATATGCAAACTGTCTTACAGATGTTTTATTAGTTTAAAAGGAAATGCTGAATAGCTTTGTTAGACCTCAGTGCCTTTTGGGGTATGCGTATATAATATTTTCATTGTTAAGGGAGGAATGTGTCTTGTTTTTAAATGTGGTAAAAATGGAGAGTGAAATGAAATTCCTTGAGTTTCAAGACTGAACTTTTTTTTACAGAACTGTCAAAAGGTAATTACTATCAGTGATAGCAGCTAAGGAGCTGTTACTGTCAGTTACGTCTTTTTCTTTATGTGGGTAAAAAGTTAGTTCAAATAAAAGAGCAGTATGTAGATACACATATAGGTTCTAGATGCAGTCACATCCCTGCATGCTCAGGTTTTTTTGTTGTTTGTTTGTTTTTCTGTGCAGCTGTAATTTTTATTTGATATAATGCTCAAAGAAAAAAAAGCATTTGTGGAGTTTGTGTTCAAGGGTGGGTCAGGGTTGTTTTCGGTTTTGTGTTTTTTAAAACTACAAATACTATGAAAATTGTGTTTGGAAAAAAACAGGGAGTTTTTAGATGATGTGCCAGATCATCAGCTTATCTTAATACATACTTTTTTATTTTTTGCTTCCAGGTTTTGTAGGACAAATTGTATGAAACCATAGTTTTATTTCTCACTTCTGTGTGCACTTAACCTTATAGAACTTCAGTGGAACAGTTTGTTGGAAAGAAGTATTTGAGAAACGTTGGTCTGTGTTTAGCAACCTGTAGATTTTTTCATTTATTAAATGGTTTCATTTATCCATTTATCAATGGTTTTCATTTATTAAATGGTTATATAATTTAAAACATGATGGTTATATTCTGTGACAATATTTCACATGCCATAGAATGAAATGCTTTGTATTAAAAAAGGCAGCGCAGTACTTGCTTGACTGCCAGAATTAGTTCTTAATATGTGCAAGTACTCAAAATTTTTTTTTAAATGTGCTAGAACATTTAAAAATCACCAAAAAACCCAAATGAAATGGCAGGCTATTTGTATCTAATATTATGCATAAAGTATTGAACTTTTCCTGCCAGAAACTGCTGATAGATATCCCTCCCCTGAAAGGGTATGTTGAGTAAAAGAATAATGAGTTGAGAGTTAGCAAATGTGCATTCTTAAGCATGTAAAATTTTTTAGCAATGTGGAGTTTTTTTAGTACTTATGGTCAAATACTGTGCTGAGGAAAAGAAATAGTTGTTCCTGACTTAAAATCTGTGAACTGAACGGTGAACCTGACTCTGGTACCAAACTCTGAAATTAAAAAGCCAATGTGGGTTAATAGAACTGCTTACATAAGTGGAGATTGTAGAATCTCTCCCTAAAGTAGCTGGTAACATAGGAAAATGATAAGTCTTGTTATATCACTCCAATGTATGCTATGTGCTTCTAAAATACTTTCTTTTCTAAACCACCATCCTATTTTTCATATGTTGATTATAATATTTGGCACTGTTTATTTTAAGCTATGGCATTATGTGTTTATTTTCTTTAAAGAAAACATGTTACATTTCTACCCAAAATGTCTGACCAGCTCCTCCTTTTATTTCATTTATGCTCCAGTATTAACTTGTGTCAGGAGTGAACTTTGTGCTTTGAATAACATTGCATAAAATTCCTTTGTGTCGAAAGCTCCCCTGCTGTGCAGTAGTCCAACAGAAATAAACATACAGGTATTAAATATAATGTAAAAATTATAGTGTTTCCATGATATTTTTTCAAACTTTTCTTTTTTAGATACAGATATATATATATATATGTTACAGTAGATGCTGCCTATCTTATGGACAACTTACTGCTTTCAGTAGTTGATTCTAGATGAGACTTCTAGACTGTAACAAAAGACAGTACACTAAAAAAATTTTTTTGTATTATTTTTAAAGGATTGTCTAAAAATACTACATCCAGTATATTGTGTGTTTTAAACGAAACTTTTAAACTAAATTTAAAATTATTTTCAAGCCATATTAAAATATGTGATAAACCATAAAAATAACAAAGAGTTCCCATTATGGCCCCCGTCCTGTGAGCTCATGTTTGTATTTCAGCTGGTTTTTCTGTAATTTCAGTAATTTTGAGTGAACCATATCTACACACAGGAATAAACAGTAATCAGTAGGGTAGATAGAAATGATGTGCTCAGCTCACTTTTTATACTCTCTGCGTGTCACTGGTTTGGTAGCAGAGAATAATTTGGGTTTTTTCCCCTCTTCTGTTGCACTCCTAATGATCCAGCTCCCAATTGTATGAGCAGGCAATAGATGTGTGTTTTTTTGTAACGAGCAGAAACTTTAAAAACATGCCAGTATAGCAGAAGATGAAATGCAGTATTAGAAGTGTCTGAGAAGGCTGGTGTTTTATTCATGCTCATGATTAAGAAAGCCATAGAGTGAAATTCTTGACAGAGGCTTGGAAATGGAGAAGAACTTTTATGCCGTTGGTTCTCAGATACCTCTGAATGGGACCCAAAATCTCAGTGATGTTTGTTTGCAGCAATCTGTCTGCTTCATCTCTTATCTTTGCTGTTATACAGTGTGCTGAGAATCTTAACAGGTGAGTTGGAGTGCAGGTGAATGCTGCATTGGCTTGTGAGCTGGTAGGAACAGGAGGTGATGTGAGGGAGAGTCAACGAAGGCCTTCAGGTCTTGTTTTGTGAAGACATAAAGGTGTTGGATGGCAGAGGTCAAATCACCGCTTTTCCATAATTTTTAATAGTATTTATCTACTTCAAAATTTTCCCAGCCCAGCCACATTATCTAGCCAGTGGCAGTGTTGGTCTTTTGCATTTCTGATCTCTGGTTTGATCTGGGTGAGTAAATGTTTCTGGCAAGGAGGGAAATAAAGGTGCTCACCCTGCCTGGTGGGGTGCTACTTACATTTCTGAATATGACTCAAATATAGATGTTTAGAGTTGTTTTTTTTTAACTTTATTCCGTTCACTAAGCCTTTATTCCCTTCTCTGATGCTTTTAAAAAAGTATTTTCTATTCATATTCACCACTAAAGTTTTATGACTCCTGGCTTTGTCAGTCCTGTTGTCAGCCCTATCCTCTCCCTGGTTTGAAGTCCTCTGTGTCTTGTTTTCCTAGTGGTCATTAGTTTGCATCTTTCTTTGTGATTTTGCTAAACTCAACCCATTTCTCTCTTTCCAAATTTCATCCCACCCCATGGGTAAGCCCAGTTCCTTTCCCCTGATCAGTACTTCAATCCTTTGTTCTTCATTCTGTTTTTCCAGCCCAATGGCTGTGATTTCTGGTTTTAGATAAATTTTCTCACTGCCTCAGTCATTCCCATGACCTTGTCTTTACTAAATACTGTTCACTTTATTATCTCTCTAAATTCCCTTTCTCTGATCACTACCTGCTCTCAGCTTATCTGTCTTTCTCTCTCCTCTACCCTGTCACTCACTCCTTTTGGGATCTCCAGTCTATTAACCTTTTTGACTCCTCCATCTTCACTGCTGCCTTTTTCCTTCATTGGCCTCACTTCTTTTGACTCACTGGTCTTTATTTTTATCTCTGTCTGCTTCTCTGTACATGATTTCTTCGGCTGCTTCTCACACTGCCCTGTCTCCATTCCTCCCTCCAGACATATTCTCTTGTAATTTCTTAATTTCCATTCCAGCCTTTCTGAATATCTGAAGAGTGTGTCAGCACAACACAGCTTTGGACTCAGCTTTGCCTTACCTGCTTCAATGCTCTTCCCAAATGGACTTTTAAACCACTTTTATCTCACTTTTTTTTTCTTGCTGAGCTTGCTTGCAGATCTGCTTTTCATTCTCATTCTCCATTCATTCTTGATATAAAATTTCCAATCCTGATTTTGTTGCATGACAAGATCCTTTTCAAAGTTGTTTTTACTCTCAGGATCTGTTTCTGAACTGAGCTTCTCTGCCTCTTAACTGTGCAAGTTTGCCCCTTTTATTTCTGTATCTTTTATGCCTCTCATTCCTTTCACTGAATTACTTCTTTCAGTAGCAACCAAGTTTCTCTTTCATCTGTCTTTAAGGGGGTGGCACCCGTCATCATAACTGTTTCTGGTTTTAATACTTTGTCCTTTTTTCTCCCTCTCATCTAATTTCATGTACCTAAACACCCTTTCTCCAGCTTGTTTTTGGATTTTTTTATGTTGCACTTTATTTGAATGCCCCAAAAAATCCAGTGCTTCTCCCTCGTAGTCTGGTTCTCCCATGGTTCTATCTCCAGATTATCTCTTTAGTATCCAGTCAGCCTCAGACCTGTTCAGATTCAAAGATCTAATTTTTATTTCTGAATCCCTCTGGACTGTTTTCTAACATCCCTGACAATTTTACTTGCCTGTTTTCTAGGGCCACAACCTTTCTATCTCTGACACTTCTCCTATGCCTGCATATCAACTGTCCCAGAGTTAGATGTATCAGAATCCAGCCCTCTTTATCTGTTCTTTCTTATCTTTTATCTTCACTGATTTAACCTCTGTGTCATTTTGGCTTCTTTTCTCCCTTCAAAGTATCAAAATTGACTAAAGTGTCATTGGGCTTTTGCTGTTTTGTGTGCTGAAGAAGGAACTCCACCAAATTTCTACTTGTTTTGTGTTTTAAAGAGATCCAAATCCCACAAATCTGATCTTATTTCAGTACTGTAGAGTTGGAATAGATTGTTTCTCCAAGTGTGTCGAAAGTCCTTGAATTTGGGCCTTTAGTTTTCTGTCATTTCAGATAAAGAGATTTTTCCCTTGAATTGCTTTGTATTTACTGTGTGTAACTTTGTCTTGTCTTGTTCCTGCACATACAGCTAACAGTTGTTTTCTTGCTCTAGAAACTTGATCAGTGCTTTTAACTATTGCTTGAAACAAGAATGTGCCTGAGAGCTTCCCTGGCTGGCCCCAGAGTTGGGCACAACGCTCCTCTCTGTTCCTGTGCCACCCAGGCCCTCCAGGTGCAGGACTGAGCTCCGTGCTCTACTGCTTCTCTGCCCACACTCCCCTAACATCAAGCCAAACCAAAGCTGCCTGTGTGCTGGGTGCGTGGTTTTCTGATCTGACTTCACACTTTTAGCAGGCTTTCAGAGGTGGAAGATTGTGTGTTTGCAGAGATTCATTGTTGGTCAAATTGTCTGGCCTTTGACTGCTCATAGTTATCCTGAGATATGTTGGGATTGAGGAACAAAAATCTCTGTAAAACTGAGAAGTTTGGTGTTTTGGAACTGGGGGGTATAGAGCCGAATGTCACATTTGGTGTGGGTATACACACATTTATTGATTTTTTATTTGTACCACAGTAATTATTTTGTTTTAGAGGATCAGTTGTTTGCTGGCACAAAAAAAATTCTAGTACTTTTCAGGTTTTATATTTATTCCCTGTTGCCTGCTTGTATCACATTATGCAGTTAGTTCTACAGCTGCCTTAGTGATGGGTGTCAGCCTTACATCTTTTGTCTAATTGCAATTTTCTGTCATATGGAATTAAAAATAGGAAATGATTGAGTCCTTCTGATAGTTCCACTTGCTTTGCATTTAAACCCTAGCAATAGAAAGAGGTCTCAAACAAGAAGAGAAATGGTCCCCAGGATAAAAGATATTTTAGGATTCCTTACTTCTTTCCACCTCGTAGCTCCTGTTTCTCCAGCTTTCCTGGGACACTTGCAGGGAATACGGCACTGCTAGTGTATCGAGGGCCAATGGAAACTTTCTCAGTGTGGACAGGAAATCTCCCAGTTTAAAATGACTAGGAATTTATTTGGTATTGTTATACAGCTGATAATTGCAAATGTGTAAAGAGCAATTAAAAAAAAAAAATCTGTGTTTGCTGTTACAAAAAGAATTTTAAATCATGCAAAGGCCTTTTAATGTGGTGTTGGTCTTCTTCAGTACACTTAATTTACTGCTTGTTTCTTTGATTTCAGTCATGCTGGACTGTTGTAAAGACAATTCATTAAAGATGAGTGTTGCTTTTTTGTTGAGAGTGGGGAAAACAGGAGGCATTTACTGATCTGTTTGAATTTGGCTGCTGATTGTGCTTGAATCAAATTTTATAATCGTTCAGATTGGAATGGACCTTGAGAGAAGTCTCTAGTCCAGCTTCCTGCTGAGAGCTGAGTCCGTGCTGAATTCAGAGCAGAGCTTAAGGCTTCAGCAAGATCTAGAAACCCTCAAGGGAGGGTGGTTGTGCAGCTTCTGTGGGCAGCCTGCTCCGCTGCCTCGCTGTAAACCTTGTTTGCCTTTAGTGCAGCCAGAAACTCCTCAGTTAGTTGTTATGGCCATTCTTTGTTCTTCTGCCACTCCTCAAATGTTCTTTATATTGCAAAAAGGTAAGTCGAGTTTTGGAACAAAGAGAGAACTTTGAATGTTTTATGTTTGGAAAATTTGTTATTGCTAACAAATATGTTCACATAGTACTTCTGCATCCTGTATGATGTGTACACCATATTCATTTGCAACTCGAGTGTAAAATAAAACTTTTGGCAGTAAAACTTGATACAAATGTTCTGTGGTGTTTATGGCTTGGATTTTCTCAGTTGTTGCCTTTCAAATCTGCTAAATGTTTCCTGGCAGATCACAGTTGTGCCCGCCATGGTGAAGCAGGGAAGTTGGGATCCTGAACATAACTCTGCTTCTGTTTTCTGGAGCCTGCTCTGGGGAAGGGAGCTTGCCACTGGGGATGGGATGGGAGGAGAAGGAAGCCAGCAGCCGTCAGATCACTGCTGGTTATAGGAACGCTAGTTTAACTGAAGTTTTGGTGGAAACTTGCTTAGAGAGATTTATCAGAATTGAAATTTGAGGAGGAAAATTACTGGAGCAGGGGCAGCTTTCAGAGCAGTAGGGGTTTTTTGGTAAATTTTGTCCTGTAGCAAATGAGAATTTGAAACTTCTGACAACAAGCTTCTTGGGAACAAATAAAGAATATGACAAATAGATTCAGTTTCAAATCTGTCAAATTCTTTGAGGAAACAATTTCTGTAAACCAAGAATAATTTCTTGATGTTATAAAATACCATTTAACAGTTACCAGTCTGGCAGGAGGGTGGTCGTGACTGTGTGTCATTCTTGTACTGGAGCTTTTGAAAGTGTTCAAAGGTTAAAAAAACACCTAAAAGGAGTGGCAGATGATTCTGGGCTTTTTCTCTCGTGGGAGAATATTTGAGAAGGTAATTTCCAAATTTGGTATGCACTTTTAACTTTTTAACCACTTTTAAATTAAGTACGCGTTTTTATCAATAATATTTTTTGTTCCTCGTCATTTTGTTCCAAGTCATTATTTTAGATTGTGATTTTTGCATAATGTGATGTGTTTGGAGTAAAATTCTTCCTGCTGTACTTTTCCTTACTGGGAAAGAGTTTTCCAGAAGTGTAGACAGTGTAGTTGTGCTGATTTCAACCTCCAAAGAAGGATGTATTGGTTAAGTCTGGGGTGAGCAGATAAAATGCTGCTGCCTATGACTGGAAGGCAGAAGCACTGCTAGACAGACATAAGACTAATTTCTGAGGACTACCTTAAAAACTTTCATTGAGTTGGCAGGAATGAAAGGGATCCTAAAATGTTGTTACTGTGGAGAGCGTTTTTAGTGTTGTGGCCTCTGAGACAGGCTTTGGAAATGTGGGGGCCTTCGGCTGCAGGATGCAGTAGGCTGAATACAAAGGAAAGGATCTTTGTCCTTTCTCCTCTAGCTGAGAGAGGTCTGGACTGCACGTTTGGGCCTGAAACATAGCCTGGCTGAACACTTGCCTCGAGCAGGAGAGGTTTTGTAGGTAGTCTACGTGGAACATCCAATAGTGACAAGTCAGTAAGTTGAAGAACCTTGTACAGTTATCACATTTCCATAATTCAGTTGTTCCACTCCTGAGCTTATGTGGATACAGAGATGACTTCAACTGCTCCATCCTTTTACCACAGAAACAGGACAAGGGTTCCCCCTGTTTTGTAGTTTTATTTTCCTGTGGTCTGTTTCTTTGTTGTTGGTTGTTATTTTTTGGTGGTTTTTGTGTGTCTGCCAAAGACTTCTCACCTTAAAACGATAATAGAAATGGTTCCATAAATGTGAACTTTATATACATTTACACACACATAAGCAAGGCTTACAGAACACTGCATTCTTTACAGCAAACCTTTGTAAGTGGATCTGTAGGCACACAGATGCTGTTGGCTGCCCTTGGCCGTCACATGGCACCGTTGTCAATGTGAACATCTTCTCTTTGTTCAAACCTAAGGACTGATCCTAGGAACACAAAATGCAGGGTGTACGCCTTTAACAAAATATTCCTCGGACGCAGAATGAGGCAATTCCTTGGCTTTTCCCGAGCCCCGTTCCTGTGTGTGGGTAGCTGTGGTAAGCGTGGCTGGGAGGAGGCTGCTGCTGGCTCCAGCATCATTAACTGGGAGCCTGCTGACACCGGCCATTGATCCAGCGGCCAGCACGGGGCCTCTGCGCTGCTGAGTGTCCTCCCCAGCTCCTGCTTCTCCTGGGGATAACCAATTGGAAGGAACGACTCGCCTGAGTTTGGAGGAGCAGTGGGCAGGTCACTGTGAATTGTCGGCTCGAGCAAAAGGGCAGAGCATCGTGTGGGTGACCCTTACCTGTTGCCGATGTTCTGTTGCTGTAACACTGGGCCATCCCTCACAATGTCCCAAATCCCAAGAAGACCTTGTGAAACTCCACCAATGCAATAACTGGAAAGCTGTCATCTTTACAGTGGTAATGATACAAAAGGGGGGTGATGGTATTGAGCTAAAATGCTTTTTAAAAAAAATTCTGCCTGTTTAGTAAGTGTTTATGATGGTAAGCAATCTATAAAACAATATTTTATTGGAGAATTGCTTTATTTTTAGTTTTCTCAGAGTGAACATGTTGATGAGAATGGTCCCAAGTGGATAGAAACAGATGGATGTTCAGGTAATATCCATGAAATGGAACATATTACTTCTCATAGGTACCATATTCTTCCCATTTATTGTTGCCTTCAGTCTTGGATGTTTTCTTTAAACAGCACTGATAGCTCTAAAAACTGTCACAGGTTTTATAAAGGCAATTTACACATACACTGTGTATTCTAACAATGTGGTATGAGAATTTTTGCATGTTTTGCACAAATGTTCTGCAATTAATGATTTTTATTTAAGTTAAATTAGACATGGTATGATTTTTTTTTTAAACTTTAAAAAAATATTTTTTTTAAGTAAGAGCAGTATCCAAATGCCATTATAATGGTCAGAATCCCATTGTAACTAAGTGGCGTGTCTGTGTGAGAATTTTCTGTACTGAGCACAGGTACCTCTGCAGTGTTGCCTCACAGCTTGATTTGGAATGCTGGCAGCCATTTGCCTGCAGCAAAGCACCTTCCAAATGTATAACTTCTTGCTTTATGGGGCTCTTGTTGGAATTTGGCCCTTTTATTTCCTCATATTTAATTTCTGGCTTTGTATAGGACCATCAAGCTACTGCTAAAAGAACTGTAGATCATAATGGTAATTTATTTCACAGTAATAATTCTGTGCTTAAAATGCCGTCCTAAAACACAACTTCCTTTTAAATCAGACACTCTGCAGTTCTCTCATAAACTTAAAAATATTGTCAGCATTATATCTTTAAGTACTTCATAATTTTATGTAATGAAAACCTGAAATAGAAATTCTGTTTGAGTGCATGAAGTGCCTCAGACTTTAAATTGCAAGAAATCAATCGTGTTCTTCAGACCTCTCAATAATTGTCTTTATATTCATACTTTAAGGTCCTACCTAAGTTGAAATGCAGTATTTCATTCCTGACATTTAATCCATTAAAATGTCCTTGGAGATGTATTATTGCCTTAAAATAATTTACCTGTCCCCTACAATGAACACAGACTGCTGGAGGTATTTCAGAATAATTTTTGCTCTGCTCCAGAACATAAATAGGAAACATACACATGCCTCATTTGAAATTAGTTGTGTAATTGTCATATGAAAACCATGTCATCATAGTCTGGGGACTATTTTTTGTTGCCATATTTAAATTTATTTCAAAAATAAAGTATCAAACTCTTAACAGAGCACGACTGCATGAATTAATATTGTACCTTTGGCTGTTCTGGCTCGTGTTGCATTCTGTAAATGAGTAAGAGTGGTACTTCTGAGCTCATTCTGCCCAGATGGACTGATCTACTGGATCTTATTAAGATCTGTCCATCTGCACAGTCAGTGTGACAGTTTCCTCCAGAACACCGACCCGTGAAGGAGAGAGAGGCTGGTTCCAGGGGAGGCTGTGGGATGAGGTTCCCCTCCGGCAGCCGAGCTCGTGCAGCCTCTGCCTGAGCTCTTGCCTGGCTGTGGGATGTGTTAAAGCAGGGAAGTGCTGGTTGGGTGATTTAAGGTGTGTGGCATGGGAATACCTGTTCATTGAACTCCATGGATGCCCATCTTTGACCACCATAAAGGAACTTGAATATTCTCGTGTACTGAGCATTTATTGTGTGGAGGCAGGTGTTGTAGACACCTTTAAACTGGGTGTCCGAGAAAATCATTTGGCTGTCATTGGAAAGCCTGATCTGCTGCTCAGTATGGAAAAACATGGCACACTCTTACCCTAATGACCCTGGGTTGTACAATTTGACCCTAATTATGTCTCACTTTCCATTTCATTTTTGTGTGCAACTTGCACAGTGCAGGCTTCCATCACATTCCACACAGATATTCCTGGGCAGAATGCTTCACAGCAAATTGTCTGAGTGAGCAAGAGTCCTTGTTCCTGCTCTTTCTGGAGTGGAGCCAGTTCCTACACTGCTTCTGGCCTTTTTTTTAGCATCCCAAATTTCTGTGGGATCCTGCATTTCACATCATGCTGAGCTGGTGGTTCTGCATTTTGCCCTTAGCTCCACCCTGTGCTTTGAGAATCTTCTCTTTCAATGTTACACCCTTTTCACAGCATCTGCCTTGGTAACCTTGTACTTTTCTTATTCTCCTGTAATTTTGTGCTTGCTTTCTCACGCACCTCTGCTGTGACATGAGGGTGAGATGGCTTTGGTGATTCCTTTCCCTGTCTCCCTAGTGGGACACAAAAATCAATTTCCATTCTGGGGATCTGGTAACATTGCAAACTGCTTTGCCAGAGTACCAGCCCCGTAGAACCTGGGCTAGGGGCCTCTGAGCAGGCTTTGTTAGCTCAGCTGAGCACAAAGGGTGATCACCAAACAATGTGCACATGGCAGCTGTTGAGAAAATTGAGAGGCCACAGTGTGGAGGATTTTGAAGGGAAATTTTGCTTGAGTGAAGATCTCAAGTTGTGCTCCAGGACAGTGTGGGATAAGATCTTAAGCAAACACTCTTGTGAAGAGTATTTGTGCAGCATTACAAGGAACTAAACAATTACCCAGAGGATAGCACCTTTCAAAATAATTGCTATAATTTGGCTAGTACTGGCAAACTTGCTGTTTTCTCTGTCTGTATTGTCTCCATTAAGACTCACTGCAGAGCAGAACAAACAGTGATTTCTTTTTTCCTCTGAGATGATTTTGTTGATAAATGTGGACTGTATAAAAAAGAAGGATTTTTCTGTGCTTCTATAACAAATATACTTCTCTTTGATTCAGCACTAATCTTTAAGAACAAATGAGGATCCAGGCAGACTTTTTTTTTTTTTTAATAGCACTGCTTTTACTGTTGCCAGCAAAGATAACTGCACGTTTGGTTATTGTTCCATAATATTTTTATTAGAACATGTAGTTTCTTTAGCTTTTCTTTCATCACAGGATCTGCTGTCCTTAAAGGAAAGTATAAAGAGCAGCAGTGTTTTGCAGAATCATTTTTGATCTGAGATAGATGTTGTCTTCCATACAGCTACCAATACACAAATACTGAAATGCTTCTAAATCCTCAAATCTGCTTAAGAGATTGATACATTACTAATGCTCTATTACTTCTGTGGATCAATATTTCACAGTCTATTTACTAATACAAAATGAATGTTTCTATTGTTGGCTTAAAATGTGGTGTGTTTTTTTTTTCTTTTCCCAGTTTCTAACAAATTGCTGCTTTTGATTTTTCAGGCTTGATGGGCCACTGGCATTGGCAGGTGGTGGAATGACACAATGCAATATGATATGCCAAAGTAGTTGGGCATCACTTGTCAACTTGTAGACAAGTGAGGCAGAGGAAATAAGAGAATACATGAGTCTCTCAAATATGCAGGCAAAAAAAGGGATGTCTTCCATAGGATAGAAATCTTTTTCTAGAACTGCCTCCTTCCATCTTTTCCCCAGAGTGGTACAGTTTCTCGTGGTATTCTATCTACACCATATTTGAGGTGTTGTAAGTAAGTAAGTAAAGGAAACATTTTACCTCTGATAAATAGCTTTTTAAAAATTCTTTCTTGTTTTCTGTAGTGCAAATAGGAGACCATTAAAGATAGTAAAAATGTAAATAATGATCTCTTGATGTTCCAGCCTATGCTAAATGCAGTATATAAGCATATAGCCTGCTCTGAAGAATTGCTCTGTTCACTGCAGTTTCGTAGTGTTTGTTTGGCTTTTGACCAACTGGGATTATTTTTTTTTTTTGTTTCAGGCAGAGACATACCTCAGTCATTTGTCCAGTTGTTCAAAAGCACAAATGCTTATGCACGGATTTAAGGGAGAGCTGTCCATGAGCATGTTTCTTGATTTTTGATCCCTCTAGGGCAGTGTGGTGACAAACACTTAGCAAATTACTACCTCGAATTATCTCTTTTCTCCTGAAGTTTGAGCTCCACAAGAGCTTTGTGAAATCCATCACAAGACGTTGGTGCAAACAGGACGAGATGGAGGAGCAGCCTGTATTTGTCCAGCGTGTTTTTCCCGTGTGTGTGTGTACAGGGTCACGAGTGGAGGGGCAGATGCGAGGGTGGTAAATCCAGCAGGGCGGGAGCCTGGTGCATGCGGCTCCTGTGCCTTGTCCTCCCGCATTGCCGCCCGCTCCTCTGCTGGATGCTCCATCCCCGCTGCCGGAGCCGGTGACCTCTCCCGGCTGTGCTGGGACACTCCTGTGCAGGCAACTCCGTCTGCAGCCGCAGCCTGGGATGCGGCTTGAGCTCCGGGTGGGAGCAGAGAGGAGAGGCCATGACCTGCCGAGCCTTTGCATGGCAGAGGGCGCGGAGAGGCGGCGGGGGCCCGTGA
>VYZR01041189.1:0-38047 GCA_013400675.1 Oxylabes madagascariensis | reverse complement strand
TTTTTTTTTACTCCCTTGGTACTGATGAAATGCAGTAGGACTGGATACAGCTAAAATGTCAGCATGAACTGGGACTGCTTTATTAGACATGTGACTTTCTGAAGTTCCATTACCCAGCCAATTTTCTGTAAGCCAGATAGAGGTGTTTTCCAGTCTGTATAAAGCAATTACAACCTTTACAATCCTCTCTAGTTATGATTGCCTTCTGTATATTTCAGGACTTCTCTTTTGCTGTTTCACCCAGCTTGTTTGGCTTGTGGGAGGGTTTTAACGAATGAGAAGGGTCTGGAGGGGCCATATAAGAAACAGTTGAGGACGCTTGGCTTGTTCAGCTGGAGAAGAGGAGCCTGAGGTCAGTTCTTACTGAGGGCAGCAGCTCCTTCCAAGGAGCTGCTCTGATCTGTGTGAGCAGGCATAGGACCCAGGTGATGGCTACAACTGTGCCAGGAGAGGTTTAGGTTGGGTATCAGGAAAGGTTCTTCCCCCAGAGGGTGCTCAGGCACTGCTCAGGCTCCCCAGGGAATGGGCACAGCCCCAAGGCTGCCAGAGCTCCAGGAATGTTTGGACAATGCTGCCAGGGATGCACAGGGTGGGATTGTTGGGGTGTCTGTGCTGGGCCAGGGGTTGGACTCCATGATCCTGGTTGGGTCCCTTCCAGCTCAGGATATTCCGTGGTTCTGATTCTGTAAAACACCCAAGCTGAAACTCAGGAAATTCCACTTGAACAGAGAAGTTCCCCACTCTGAAGATGATCAAATCCTGGAACTGGTTGGCCAGGGGGATTTTGGAGTCTCCATCCTTAGAAATACCCAGCTTGGCAACTTGCTATCCCTGGCTCTAAGCAGGACGATTGTACAGGGTGACCTTCAGAGGTGTCTTCCAAGCCCAGTTAGGCATTTTGTTAGAGACGTCAGATCTCAAAGTATGCCAGTTCTGGATGTCTCTTCCATGAGATCCCAAGGTCTACATTCAGCCACATAACTTCAACGCAATTCAGTGAAAAACCTGGATGCTTCTACAGTTCTGACAACACAGAAGCTCTTGCAGAAGAAATCTGAAATCTCCTTTAGCACTTCAAAGCAAGGGCAGGTACATCAAAATCAGCAACATTATGTAACAATTTTGGGAGAGCTGTTGCTTTTTAAGGAATGCCTAGAGCAGTTACACAAGAGACTGAGTTTTTGATCTCCTATTTCCAGTTTGAAGCAAGGCAGATCAATCTCCTCTCTTTACATTTCCACCTCTGGAAATCCTTTGCTGTAGAGCTGTGTCTTCAATGGAGTGCCAGCCAGGCATCAAGGCATCATCATGAGCAACACTGATCCCTTCCAAAAACTTCTCAGCATTTGAAATTATGCCGCTTAATCGATAATCTCTATAAAAACATTCTGGGCATGTCAAAGACAAAATTCCTGGCTTGTTCAAGTCCAGGTGCAAGTTTTGCTATGCTTAAGTCATGTAAGGGTGATCGTTGGCTTATGCCAACTCGTGTCTTGACAAAAGCTTAAAATGCAGCTTTCTGAAATATTTTTTCATAAAGTCTTTAAGAAGAGAGTTTTAGGAGTGACAGAGGAGATATACCTCAACTCTTTTAGGCCATTGGGTTACCACCAGGGTTTATATAAGACAGGTGTGAGTGATAAAATTGGTCAATTACTGAAAAATAATGAGCGATTCAAAGACGACTTCCCTGGGTTATAGCCCCCAGCTGCTGGTGCACATCCTGAAAAATAACTATCTCAATTATCAACTTGGTACCAGGAGTGATGTTTGTGAGTCACAATTAAAGCCAGTTCTTTGAACTGGGATTGCTGTGCTTTATGACCAGGAACCTGCAGGTGAACACCCAGTTTCACTTTTAAGACCTGCTCCATAATTTAAGCCAGAAGAACATCTAACGTGCACTTTTGTGCATTTAGTAAAGACCTGGCTGCCTTATTCCAGGAAAAATGCAGAAAAAGAGAGAAACCTTCAATTTAATGGGGATATTTTTAGAGATGCCTCATTCTGTCATATTTTTCATGATACTTTATTACCGCATTAACAACTTTAAAAAGTCTTTTGAGCTTCTTCACTTTATTTGTCTGTTTACCTGCCTTTCTTTTCTGGAACTAGTACTATAAAACACACTCCAAGCATTGGAATGAAGTCATTAATCAAGTTGCAAATTTAACTGTCATGGGGAGAAACAAAAAATTGGCAGGAATAGGTGGTGGGTGGTAGGAAGGTGTTTCTGGCAAAGCACAACTTGACTTGTGATGTTTTGCAAACAAAGCACTACTTCCTGCAAATTTTTCCTCATCTCAGGTGTCTGGGTAGGAACAGAGCTCTGCAAAAGTGGAGGTACAAAGTCTAAGAGCTTTTTAGACTTAGGACATCATTAATTTTGGATGTACTTGGAGCAAAATGTAAAAGCAGATGATTCCTGAGCCACAGAGTCACCCAGACCTTCCCTGGGCATTGAGCAGATCATATCCTGCCTCTCATGGAATGAGACACTGAAGCAGAGCTTTACTGAGACACTTTAGCAGAGTTTTTCTTCTATCTAGCTATATATTTTTATACACTTTTTATTAATTTAAATGTCTTCGTCGTGTTTGTTCTTTTGCAAAATTTGAGTAAAAATGGCCAGTAAAGTCAAGAGTTTTAGGGAAATGGCAAGCAAACGCATGTAAGCATTCCATTTTCTTAGAAAATCTGGTTGAAAATGACCATTTTGTTGCCCTATTGTGTACAGAATCAACCTCCACAAATACTACTGATTTTGATTGTGTTCCCAGTTCTGAGACATTCTCATTCTTCCCCCCTTGTTCTCTACATCTCCTTCTGCATCTAAACCCTGTGAACTGGAAGTCTGCATATAAAGTCTGATGGCAACTTACCAGTAAGGAGAAAGAAATATATTTTTAATAATGCCAAGGAAATTAATCCTTAATATTCAGCCACTTTCCAGTCCACTTTCCACTATCTTAGCTATCCACTCAGATAAAACATGCCCTACAATTTAAAAGGAAATCTATTCCAAGGGAGTTTCATTAATACACACCCTTCTCAGTTAATACAGTGCTCTGAAAGCAATATATTGAGCAATATCTGAGTGATTCGGTGCTGGAGTGTTAATCCTTTGGGAATGACACGTTAATAGTCTTGTTTGGATTGAACATCATTTATCCAGAGCATGTCATTCACAATTCATTGCAGATATCCGATATCAGCAATTAAAGGGGATGAATTGCTTAAAGCAAGCCCTGGGTGTATCATAGATCATTTTCCATCTCCGCAGGCAATGGAAGCTGTATGATACCAAGTCTGACTTCTCTAATTCTTAACCTAGTTTAGGTTTAACTGAATTTAGCCAAATTTGCAGAAGATAATGGTCTAGAAGGATTCTGGATTCACTCTACTACAACTCAGGAAGCAGGCTAGTGGAAGTTCCAAGTTTTGCTTTTTCTTTTGATCAAAACATTTCTTGCTGATAAATTGGGAAAGAGAGAGAGATTTCCCAAACTGAGCTCTGGCTCTCCAACAAGACTGAACCACTGAGAAATTTGGCTGTCTGAAGGAGGGAGAGAGGGGAGGAATGCATGAAAAAGAAAGAGACCTTTCAACTTGGAAAGCATCCCTCCAAAATACACACATTTATTGTCCAAAAGATTGATTAGCAGGCTGCTCCTTAGTAGAGTTGTAACATTTTTATGCACCAGCACTATGAAAGATTCAAGTTACATTTCCTGTCATCTTTCCTTGGTGGCCTTGATGCTGACATGCTTTAAAGTCAAATCAAAAGCAGCAGAGGGGCAGTCAAAGGGCTGTTGTCTGTGTAAAGTCCTGTTTCCCAGCTGAAGCAGCTCTGCGAGAGGCCTGGCGTGATACTCGCTTTGAAGGGAGGGAAGCCGGAGTGCAGTTCTGAAGGGATCTCGAGTGCTGCTGTCCCCAGAGCAGCAGGGTCCTCCTGGTGTTTGGAGACTGACCTCAACCACACCGTTTGAGTGAGCTGGGAAGTGGTGCCAGGTAATTCAAGGATGCTAGGGAAAGCTCAGATCAAAGGGGGACTGGCGGTGAGAAAAGGGTGGAAAGAGATCTGCAAAAGGGGGTGGCAAAAGAGATAGGATGAAGTGGCTCCTGGTGTTGTCTGTGTCACAGGGTGGTAGGACTTCATAATGTTTTAGAGCTGGGAGCCAGACTTTAGTTTTGCACAAGGATGTGGATCTTTGGACAAGGTCCAGAGGGCACCACACAGATCCTCCGAGGGCTGGAGCCCCTCTGCTCTGGAGCCAGGTTGGGAGAGCTGGGGTTGCTCACCTGGAGAAGAGGAGGCTCCAAGGAGACCTCAGAGCCCCTTCCAGTGCCTAAAGGGGGTTTATAAAGAACAGTGAAAGGGATTTTTATGTGAGCAGGCAGTGATAGGGCAAGAGGGAATGGTTTTAAACTAGAAGAAGAGAGATTTATGTGGGATGTTAGGAAGGAATTTTTCCCTGTGAAGGTGGTGAGGCTCTGGCACAGGGTGCCCAGAGAAGCTGTGGCTGCCCCTGGATCCCTGGAAGTGTCCAAGATCAGGCTGGATGGGGCTTGGAGCAGCCTGGGCTAGTGGAAGGTGTCCCTGCCATGGCAGGGGTGGCACTGGGTGGGCTTTAAGGTCCCTGCAACCCAAACCAGCCTGGGATTCTATGAACCCCTGCCATATAAAGAAATCCTAAGGATTTTGTGGTTGTTGGTGTCCCCATTGCATCCTGCAGATATTTGTGGCTTTTGTCCTTGTAAGTGCTTAATAATGTTCCTGCCTTTGTGCTGACTGCACAGAAGGACAGGAAAGGAAGGCTGGAAAGGAAGGTTGAAAGAAAATTGACATCTGCACACACACAGAGTAAGAATGAGACCAGAAAGAACAGAACTCCAACTCACTGGACTTGTCAAAGGATACATGAGGTGGGCAAGGTGTGCCCACAGTGTCCAGTCGGGCACAAACTCTGCCAAAGCACTGCGACTTCAAATCCATGTCGGGATATAACTGTTTCCAGGTAATTTGAAAATGTTTCGTAGAAATACAGGAATATAGAATGGTTTGAAAGGGACATTAAAGACCATTCTACTCCCTGCTGTGGGCAGGGGCAACTTCCACTATCCCAGGTTGTCCCAAACTCTGTCCAACATGGCCTTGAGCACCTCAGAGCATTCTCACAGTGGAGTATTTGGTTTGCTGTTCCTCTGTTGTAGGCTGAGGTCAACATCAGGCACCTAGGAACTGGATTTACTGTGATGAGGAATGAGGTGCTATGGATACTCTGAAGAGAGCATGGAAGTGTGAATCAGCAGCTGAACTGCAGATAGATCTCTTTACAAAAAGTGTTCAAAATATTGGATTAAAACAATAATTAAAACCATTCCCAACATAAACCTTTATATTTTTATAATGGAAATGCTAATAAGGAGAGTCAATGACACATTCCTTGGGTAAGTTACACATGCAGAAGCATATTTTAATCTACTCAATGTCCCCAAATGTTCAAATTTATAGTAAATAAGTTGAATTACAAAGCAGTTGTCTTGATTTTTAATTGACAAACAGAAAGGATGATTCTGAACAAAGCAGAACAACTTTCATTTCATTACAGCCCCTGTAATGAAATGACGTTGCTCCCATTTTGTTCTGAGGAAATCACACCACTTCAATCAGATCTATTTATTCATGGAAAATAACACATTAATAATGTCATTAATGTGTTCTTTAGTTGAAGGGGTGTGTTTATATTTAGGCCTGGACTGAACTCAAACTGCCACTTCCCACTAAGGAAGCAATGATCATGGATCATTCAATAGAAAATAATTTATCTTACTGCCCCCCAGCACCCCTTGCACATTGGCCAAAATAAGGAAATATTTTGTGTGATTTTCAGACTCAAAATTTCACTGTTATATTTGTGTTCTCATTGGAGAAATCTGAAGATCTTTATTTTTTGCTTTATTTTCTGGGTCTCCAGGCAGACTGAGCCAGTGTATAACCAGTGGGACTCTTGTGCTGGTCTGCTCAGTGTAATTTTGCTGCTGCCCAGGAGCACGGAGGAGAACTGCAATTCCAAGATGGATTTGTGCTAAGTCCAGTCATGTAGATTAATTATTACAGCTTGCTTCAGGGTGTGTCTTAATCCTCACTCAAGTCCATTATATTATAGTTGGAAATAAAAACTGGGATTTAGAATCGAGGCCATAATTCCTTTTTTTTTTTTTTAATTCTTTTTTTTAACCAAAGCCAGTTTGTCACATGTTGAATTTCATACTTATAAAGAACACTTGGAATAGAAAACCCTAGGCTGTGTAAACAGAGGAAACAAAGTGGCTCCCAACACAGATAATAGGTGAACATTTATTAGAATTAAACACTTAAATGTGGCTAATTAACTTATTAACCTTTATATTAATGATTATATTTCACACTGTGCACTACACTGCTGTGGTTCACAGGTTCCTTAATTAAATCTAAGTCCACTGGTCTTTCAAAGATTTCCCATTAATCCCACTATTATCATCCTGGGCTGGTGGAAGGTGTCCCTGCCCATGGCAGGTTGGAAGGAAATGAACTTTAAGATTCCTTCCAGCGCAAACCAGTTGGGATTCTCTGACTGTAAGTTCCACAAACCGGTGGGAAATATTTCACAAAATATTCCTCAAGATCTTCATGGTTACTCCTGTCTCTGGCAGAGCAGGGCTCACCTTTAGTCGTTCCCTCAGAAACATGCTGTATTTAATTAAAAGAGTCCATTTAAAGCATTTAGGAAGCAAAAGGCCTGGGAAGAGCTTTGTGACAGTGGTGAAGGTTTCCACTGGCTCCGGGTGCTCACCTGTCCTTAGCTCTGTGTTCTCCCATCACGGAATGCCTCTCCTGGGTCCTGTTCAGAGCTCTAGAGTGACCAACCCCAATTAAAATTCATGCCTGAACCCTTCACTTCTGTGTGGTTTTCTGCCTTTCCTTCCCCAGTTTACTTCTGGATGGGGATCAATATTCACTCCGCGTTTCGTGGGAATGGTGGGGTTTGCTCCAAGTTTGGACTTGAAGATCTTGGAGGCCTTTTCCAGCCGTAATGATTCTGTGAATATTTGGGAATCTGACTCTGAAAATCTCTCTTGTTTGACAAAAGCAAACACAAACCAACAACAACAACAAAAAATGAAGTGCAATTATTTGAGCTACAAAATGTCCGGTACTCTGTGTATGATAATTGTGTAAAATTTTGACCTCGTGTAATTAATATTGCTGTTAGTATATTAAATAACTGCTCTGGCTGAAAGACTGTAAACACCAGAGAACTCAGTTATCAACTACGGCACTGGTGTAATTCTGATCAGCTTCTTCTGAGGCACAAACCACCCCAAGCAAGGTCTGCAGCACTCCAAAGCCCAAATTTTCCCCCTGGAATATAAACCAGGTTTATAATCCTAATGCATCACCCTGTTCCTCAGATGTGAAGATTGTCAGCCAGAATCTGGAAGAGACAAAACCTCTTAAATCATCTTTTCCTGGAATCATAAAAAAAGAAAGAAAGAAGTTAATTACTGACGCTCAAGATGTATGAGAGGTTTTTAAGTGTAACTATTCAATGACAGAAACAATTCCAGAAGTTATTGCAAAAATGGTGACAGGAGATTTATGTCTCCTAAGGTTTTGCTCTTTTTCTCCTGGCTTCCATCCAGTTCACCAGGTATAGTTTGCTGCCAGGCTATGAGGCTGTTTCATTAAAATAGCTTTTATATCTCTTTTTAGAATCCATTTTTTCAGTGTAAAGGATGAACTGCAACATTTTGAGATTTTCTATTTGTTGATCTTATTGAAAATATGAGTCAGTGCTCCATAAAATATCACAAACTTCCTGTTTCTGCCATTAATACTCCTCCCATTTCCAACAATCATCCAGTGCAGCTTATTCTACCAGTTTATGAAGCTTCAAAGTGCACTGCAAACAGGCCCTGAATGAGAGAGAGAGGAGTATCGACAGTTTTACCTTGCTTTTCATCACCTGTGGCTGAAAAAAAAAGCTTTTCAGTGTTCCTCTATTTTGTGATTCGAACCCAGAATTGCAAGTAAAGAGATATATTTTTCAGGTAGAGAGGCCTGCAACAATATGGAAATAAAACAGTAAGAGAAACATAGGCATGGGCTCAGTTAAAACTTCATAAGAAAGCTGAGAAACGCCTTTAATGCCATGTGAAGAGGCTGGCTTGGAGCAGACTACAGAGGGAAAAAATGTTCCCTAGGGACACCACTGATTATTCAGGAATTTTAGGCGCCAGCTGTTGATGTTCCCTCACCTCACTTGACCTCCCCAAACAGAGTCACAGGACATAAACAGTGAGAAGCAGTTTGTGTTGACAGGACAGTGTAAACCAGTCTTTCCAAAGGGAATTCCTGTTTTCCGAAAAGGTCTTTTGTTGTCCATCACAAAGCTCTTGTGGTGTTTGAATTTCACATCCAGCTGCTTACAGGATAAATGAAATTTCTCTCCTGGAGGCCCTTCACACCTGGATATTTCCCCTTCGTGTGCCATCAGGCAGAGTGGAGTAAAATGACAGAGCAGTCACTGATTTCCAACACTTCCATGAGCGACCCCCTGGCAGTTCTGCTGATGGACACATCCCCGTGTTACCCACATCATCCTACAGTCATTTACAGCCAAAAATTGTCCATCCTGGGCACTTGCTGCAGAGCTCCTGGGCAGTCCATCACATCTCCGTGACAGAATAATGAACGGGTGCCAGGCACAGACACCAATGCTTACTCATCCGGGATTGTCCCTCCTAAGGGTCCTGTTCACTCCACGGGACAGTGATTGATGGCTCTGCAGACAGATCTGCTGCCACAAGTTTGTCTTGACATGGATTTTGCTGTTTCTAGCCAGAGGTTGGGGAAAGGTCATCTGGAGGTCCATTTGTTTTTTTTACATACTATTTGAATTTAGGCACTGAGCACAGGCACAGAATCATAGAATCGTGGAATATCCTGAGCTGGGAGGGATCCACAGGTTCATCAGTCCAACTCCAGGCCCTGCCCAGACAATCCCACCCTGTGCATCCCTGGCAGCGTTGTCCAAACGCTCCTGGAGCTCTGGCAGCCTCGGGGCCGTGCCCATTCCCTGGGGAGCCTGGGCAGTGCCAGCACCCTCTGGGGGAAGAACCTTTCCTGATCTCCAGCATAAACCTCCCTGGCCCAGCTCCAGCCCTTCCCTGGGTCCTGGCCATGGGCACAGGGAGCAGAGATTGGAGCTGCCCCTCAGGAGGAGCTGCAGATCCTGATAAACTCTGCCCTCCTCTTCTCCAGCTGAACAAACCAAGTGCCCTCAGCCACTCCTTGTATGGCCCCTCCAGACCCTACAACCTTCTTGCACATGACTTCAAGTCTCCTTTCCTTCCTGAGGAATTAATGGCAAGAATTCAGCCCAAGGTGCAACACTACCGAGATATTTCACCACCCCAATACACCATTTCTTCATCCTAGGAAGATCAGAAAATTAAGAAAACTATGAAGAAACATCTTTGGAAGATTGCAAACCCAGACTTGGCTGTGATTTAATTATGCAAAGGTGTAATTGAAACTTTTCTTTTGTTTTCTCAGGGCAAAAATATTTGTAATTTGTGTATTACCAGTTTTTCTGTCTGCTGAGGGTCTGAAAATGCAGCTAGACATGTCCTGCTACTGTTATGATCTTAAACTCAAATGCTGGCATTGTCACAGGTTTGTCTTCTGCTTCTGGGCAGAGGTGCAAGGTAGAAACATATTAGGAATATAGAAAAATTCAGGGGGTTATTACTCCCTGTAGACTCCAAGAGGCTTCCACTAGTGCTTTAGGCTCTAACCTGGGCTCTGCTCCTGGGCAGTTTTTCTGTTGCAGAAATTCTCCTCTCTAATATTCCTATTTGTTACATGTTCAGATGGTTTGTTGCTGAATAAATGAATGAAAATATTTTGTCTGATCTATTTTGGTTTTAATTAGCAAGAAAAGAATTTTTAAAAAATGCACACAAAAGCTCCATGAAAGTCGGGAACACAAAACTGTATCTCTAATTTCATACTCAGGATGGTTTTAGAATTCAAACAAACAAGAGGAACATTTTTTGGTCTTCACTGGGATTTATTTTCAATGAAAAGCCACTGTTCATTAGCTAAAGCAGAAACAATGCTGTGCCCACATGAATATCAAACAGAATCATTAAAAACAACTTTCTCTGTGCATGGGAATGTAAATCTGCCTGTATTGAGTTGTTTAGCAACTGGATATAGAAGAATCTTCTTCAGCAAGTTCTGCAAATCCTCTAGACTTTGGGATCAGGATGTGTACAGCTTCAGCCAGCCCCCCAGTAATTTTCCATCAGCATTTGATACCTATCCCTCTAGTCACTGCTGGTGGTTTTCCAGTTGAAGCCTTGAGCTGTTAATTTGCCCCATCTCATTAGCACGGGCTGTCTCTGCACTTTCACCTGCCTCATTTTTCTACAGGCTTTTCACGACCCTACGAGCCAAAGTTACTTATTTGTGCCACAACCAAACTGAATTCTCCCTAAAACTGTTGAAGGGGGGTGGTAAGAATTTTGGGGTTGGTTTTTTTGTTTGCTTTTTTTTTTTCCGTCCCATTTATTACTGTGTCGGGTTTAGCGGGGTTGTTTGCGTTTTTTTCCATAAAGGGACTGGAGCGTGTCCAGGGAAGGGAACTGAGCTGGGGAAGGGGCTGGAGCACCAGGAGAGGCTGGGGGAGCTGGGAAAGGGGCTCAGCCTGGAGAAAAGGAGGCTCAGGGGGGACCTTGTGGCTCTGCACAGCTCCCTGACAGGAGGGGACAGCCGGGGGGGTCAGGCTCTGCTCCCAGGGAACAGGGACAGGAGGAGAGGGAACGGCCTCAGGCTGTGCCAGGGGAGGCTCAGGTTGGATATTGGGAAACATTTCTTTACTAAAAGGGTTGTTGCTGACAGCCGGGGTGGGATCACCACCCCTGGAGGTGTCCAAAAAAACAAGGAGACTTGGGGACAGGTTTTAGTGGCTGTTTAGTGGCCCAGGGTTTAGTGCTTAGAGCATGGGGATGCTTGGTCAAAGGTTGGACTTAGAGTTCTTTTCCACCCTAAATGATTCTCGGATTCTTCCCTTTTATTCCTGCTCACACCCTTTCCCCTTCAAATTCCCCAACAGAAAATTTTCCTTCCTTCATTCACACCTCTTACACAACAAAGGCAGTTTTCTCCACGAGGCTATGAATAGAAAATTCCCTGACATTCACACAAAGATGTGCAGGAGTAGACAAAAGAAATGAAGAAAACCAGACTGAAACAAACAACGTGTGATACAGCTAAACCTGCACTAACCCCGTGTTTAGAGAGCGTTCAGCCCCTTTTTGGAGAGCGCTCTGTTCAGTCTCTCTGGCTGATGGCAAAACCTCAGCCTCACATCCCCAGGTAGTTGCTTTTCCCTTTCTTTTTGTGCCTCCAACCCCTGAATTCCCATTCAGGGGAGTGCCACCTGCTGCTTTTCACTCCTCTCCCTTAGGGGAAGAGCCACACATCTGCACCTACTGAGGAGAGGAATTCTCCCAGGAAACAGGCAGGCGTTCCAGTTCTCTTCAGGAATGTAATGCCTTGGGTGCACAGCTGAAGGTTTATTTTTATTCCCTGTATTCCCTTCACATTCTCTTTTCAAATCAGCATCACTTCATTTGAGAGCTCTTCCCCCCCTGTTCTAAGCTAAAGGCTGTGTTTGTGATGCAAGGAGCTCCCTGGGGAGACCCATCCCAACCTCCCTTACTGTCTTAAAAAGGTAGGAATTCCTCCCAGACTGCATTTCTGCTCTGAATCAGGAAAATTTAATAGACTTCTTCAGATGACCAGTCATTTGCCCTCCCTGAATATGAAAAGCAGCATATTTACAAGTTAAACAGCTCAGAAAGTCTTTTATTTGTCCCAAAAATCTCTTCCTGAAACACCTATTCAAACGAGCTTTTTGGAAATCTTAAAGCCACTCCTCTTTGTGCAGCTACCTTAAAGTTAGTTCGCTGTTTCCTACTTTTCTTCTTTTCAGGTCTGAGGATGGTGTATTACACCGGCACCCGGCAGAATGGGGGAATTTCTGAAATATATTGGGCTGCTCCAAAATCTGTCATTTATTAATCACTGTGCCTGGTGCTGTTCCAGCCTGAGCCTCTTCAGAAGCTGATTTTCCTTTTTTTTTGAATATGTTTTGTATCCTACAGCAGGAGTGGAGTCAATCAACTTCAAGCAATGCTGACACTGCCGAACCAAAAGCACTACATCAAAACGGGGAGATTTGAGGGCAATATTTCTCTGAATACACAAATAATAAACTCCAGCTGTGTCCTGCCAGTGGCTACATCAGCTACACAATCTGTTTTATTGCTTTGTTTGTTAGTTCAGACCTTTGCTGTGTCTGAGTAGATCTGAAATCAGCTTTACATGGCTAAATGGAAGGGTTTGCCTATGGAAAGAGCTCCATCTTCAAGATGGAAGACCTGCAAACATAAAGGACTTGATTTCAATGGCTAAGTGAGTAAAAGATATCTCTTTCTTCGGGAAAGCTTCACAAACCAGCCTCTACAAACCTCCTTTGAGCACTTTGCAAGAGATGTAATGATCTGCTGCTTCTGGACATGGATAGACCTGAATATCCATCAGCTTGTTCCCTTTTAGCCATTTCTCTAGAAGAGGGATAAATCACAGAATCCCAGATTGCTTTGGGTTAGAAAAGAATTGAAAGCTCATCTCATCCCACCCCTGCCATGGGCAGGGACACTTTCCACTATCCCAGGTTGCTCCAAGCCCTGTCCAGCCTGGCCTGGGACACTGCCAGGGATCCAGGGGCAGCCACAGCTTCTCTGGGCACCCTGTGCCAGGGCCTCATCCCCACCTTCACCAGGAACAATTCCTTCCCAGTAGCCCATCCATCCCTACCCTCCTCCACCGGAATATTCACCATTATTTCCTCTTGTAATTTCCCAGTTTAAATGAGAGTTATGTGACATTTCAGCCAGTTTGAAATTGTATTCCGACAGCTCATCTCTGGAGTCTTTTCCTTTGCCTCATGAACCCTGTGTGTTCTCCTGTGCATTATAAAGGGGAAAATGATGGCGTTCTTGACCATGGTGGAAGGAAACTCCTTTTCCCAATTAGCCCAGTATTTTCACACCAGAGTTCTTAATCCTAAATTTGGTGTTGCACATGTCTGATGTGCAAGAACCTCTGCATTTTTCGGTGAGCCCTCTAGCCTGATTTTAGAAGGGAGTTGTCTGCAGAGTGTGCAACTAACACAGTTAATAGACACCAATAAAATGATGGTCTTGGAATTTTTTTAAACATTTTCCACAATCCTTTGTGACTCGTAATTATTTATGAATAAATTTCAGCCTGCAGCAATGCCTTCTACAACTTTACAGCTGTGCAGGATGTGAAAACGCACATCTTTAAAGCTGTGGCACAAGCACTGCTCTCATTTGCAGGGACACTTTCCACTTGCCCAGGGTGCTCCAAGCCTCATCCAGCCTGGCCTTGGACACTTCCAGGGATCCAGGGGCAGCCACAGCTTCTCTGGGCACCCTGTGCCAGGGCCTCCCCACCCTCACAGGGAAGGATTCCTTCCCAACAGCCCATCTATCCTTGTTGTCTGGCAGTGGGAAACCATTTCCCCTTTTTTGCTCTGGAGCTGCGTTTGTCCTCCAGGAATGCTCACATGTTGTTCCAAGCACCGACTGTAAGATTCTTGGAAGGTGGATGTGGAATTGCCGACCCCTGCTCGTGATATCTGTGAGATGTAATGATAGGATAGCACTGAAAATTCAGGATGAGAATAACAGCCGTTAATCCATGGATATAAATTTTTTGTTTGGATTGAAGATAGATTATTCACATAGCATAGTACAGATAAAAGAACAAGAGACTGAACAGAAGAGGGAAAATCCCATTAAATTCTCATGTCAATATATTAACTTTGAAAGCAGCTTCATGAAGTTTTGTTTTGCCTGGGTTTCTCTAAAGAAGTGGGAAAATCAAGCACCTGGATTGTTCACTGTACACCCCAGGGACGTGATTGTACCTCCTTTCTAACCAGCTATTTCTATTTCCCTCAGGCCTTATTTTCTGCTGTCCCTCAGAGGTTTTCCATGTGCTGGCAAATGTTGGATTAGCTGTCACAGCCTTTGCCTCTAATAATTCAGGACTCACTGGAAAACAAAATGAAGTGAGGGAAGCAAAAAGCCCCTCATCTATTCTTATTTTGACCCATTAAAATCACTTCTCTATCAGGAGTTATTTTCATACCCTGGAAGTCTACAGGCCCTAGAAAGATGAGCATTGCATTATTTCTTGCCACATGTAAATTTTCTGTAACATATTCCATCTTAGGGACCATTTTTAAACTTTTCAGGGAAGTGACTGTTCGTGAAAAACTTTCAATACCAGGCTCAGCTTAAAACAGAAAAAATCTGTATTTTAAGTGGTTTTCAGTGCTTTCAAGCCAACCTTTTGGAGGTGTTTGTCATTTTGAGGACTATCCCACCACCTAAGAGACAAGAAAAATGGAATGAAGAACCCATGTGTAAGGGGATAACATCATTTTATCCCGACTAAAATGGCAGCAGTTTGGGCCTTCTAGAGAATATAATTTTTACATTTTTTTTTTCCCCTAAAAAAAAAGTATGTGAGCTTTTTCCTTATTACATTTGAAATATTTGTGAATGAACAAAGAGTTTTTGAAGATGAGAAATTAAAAATTTTTTCCCGTCGCATTTCCTGTTATTAGTGGTTTAGAATTATATTTGACCTCCCTCACATGAAAAGGATATATCTGCCAATGAGAAAATTGCAGGGAAATATATTTTTTCCAGGCTCCTTAGAATTCTGAGGAAAACACTGTCTGTGCACCAAATGAGGAGAAATAGGAAAAAATAACCCAACTTCAGGCAAATAAGCTGATGTAAAAGATCAGTTTTTAATAATTTTGAATTTTAATTTCTTTGTTATCTGTTAGCTCTGATTTTAAGAGAAAATGTGTTCATGTGCTACCTGAGGGCTGGTTATCCACCCTGGAAAGGATGAGCCATAATTTGGTTCTGCCTTGTGAGGAATCTGAAATCTCACCTAGGAGATGCTGGCAAATACTCCTGCATAAAATTATCTTCTTTTTTTTTCTGTGTGTCTTTTTGGGGTTTTTTTTGGTTTGTTTTTCTTTTCTTTTTTTGTGAGAAAGCTGCATCCAGAACTCAAAGCACTCAAGTTTCACACTTGAAAATGCTGATCTGAGACTGAAGGCTAACGGGTGAGATGCTCTGTACTCCCAACTTGAAACTGGAGAACTCCTGTGTTTTCAGGAATACAAAGAGCTCTTACTTGGCTGTTACAGACACAAAAAGCTGTCAGGGTTGGAAAAGACCTTTAAGTTCATGAAGTCCAGCTGGAAACATAGAACCACCACGATGTTCACCACTAAACCACCTCCTCAAAAAGTTAGTCTGACTTTCTCTTAGAAGCATAAAATCTCCTCCCTTTCTGCAGCTTCTCCATGTATTTTAGAAACTGTAAATCCAACAATTTGCTCTCTGGTTGTCCTTCTTGTCCAAGCTCATGGATATGCTCTGGCAACCCTGGAGTGCATCTAAAGTAGATCTTGGACTCACACAAGTGTCGATGGGAGTCCAAACTTTGCAAATGCTGTGTAGAGATGAACTGCAGCTCAGGTGGAGGCTTCTGAGGAGCACTGACGTTTAAAGAATCGCAGAATCCCACAGTGGTTTGGGCTGAAAAAGACCTCAAAGCCCATCCAGTGCCACCTCCTGCCATGACCAGGGACACCTTCCACTGTCCCAGATTGCTCCAAGCCCCATCCAACCTGGCCTTGGACACTTCCAGGGATCCAGGGGCAGCCACAGCTTCTCTGGGCACCCTGTGCCAGGGCCTCCCCACCCTCACAGGGAACAATTCTTTCCCAATATCCCCTCTAACCCTGTTCTCTGGCAGTGGGAAGCCATTCCCTGCGTCCTGTCCCTCCATCCCTTGTACACAGTCTCTGTCCATGTTTCCTGTGGCCTCCTTCAGGCACTGGAAGGCCATAATCACTCTTCTACAGGCCGGACATGTTCCAAAGGGGAGGAAATCTGAGTTCAGGCTCCCTCTGGACTGGGACACACGTTCATTTTGTTGTGCTGACGAACTGCCACTGCAACACCACTGCAGGATTGATAGCTCCGAGTTTGGATCAGTACCTCCAGATCTTGACACAGATTTCCTCCAAGTGTCAATTTGAACTTGCAGTCCTCACTGCAAGCTGGGGTTTAACCAGGGTTTGACTCTCTCTGTGGCCAAACATAGCCCTGATGAAGCTCTTCATCCTTCTTCCTCAGCCATTTGTCACCTGATGTGCTCTGATCTGACTGCACCACAGCCAGGAATCTTCTTCTGAAGGCTCTGCATTGTTTGATTGAGCAGAACCCCAGAGCCCTCCAGAGAGTTTTATGAAGCCCTCGAAGCCCTGGCAGGTGTGGTGGTTTCACACCCACCAGGTCTATCACCACTTATGGGCTGCTGGCAATGGAAAGCAGAAAACTTGGCCACAGCCTGCCTTCAGTTATATGGAAATGATCGTATCAGGTTTCATCCCGAGTTCCTGGGGCACCTTAAAGCATAACTAACACTGAAATACAACTTGTCTTGGACTGCTAGGAGTGGGAATTGCTGTTTTGTCTCAAATATCCCTCTGATGGTCATGGTGTAAATGCTGATAAACAAATGACCACACTTCCCCTCCTCCCAACAATGTTTCAATTAGAATTCAGAATCGCTTTTTTCCCTGTTTAGAGGAAAACAGCCTCCCCTATCAAACAGGCTGACACGATCAATTATTGCCAGAGCTAACTTCACACTTGTGGCAGAATTCGGCCGGAGATTTCATCACTGTGGGGAAAGAGGAAGACAAACATTGAGGATCCTGGGCTTTTACAGCATCCTCACAATGATTTACTGCACCGCACTGAATTCCTCCACTTATATTGGTCATTTAAACTAAGCGATGAGCTGGTTGAACCTTCATTTTAATCCTTAAATTTTAATAAAAAGCAGTTAGCAGAAGTGTTTGAGAAAAAAATAAAATGTCTTTCCTTTGGAAATATCTTCTTGGAATATTTTGAATGTATATTGAATAGTAACTCCCCACTTCTTACAGCAAAGAGAGCGGCAGAATCACCTTGTCTTGTGTCGCTGTTTATTCATTGCTTTGTTCCCACACTAGGAATTTTTTCTAGCTGCATCATCATACATTTTTATGCTATAAAAGCAATTTGCTGTCACCAGGAAACGCTTCCTCAGCTGGGAACAGGACCCAACTAGTTGCTGCGTTTCCCAGGCTGGAGGTGTAATTACTGGGCACTTCTTTCTTGAACATTCTATGAGCTGTGAAATCCTCACTGTGATTAACACTAATGACAGACCTTTCCTGCTCCAGCAGGCAAGAGGATCCATCAGAAATTATAAAAGACAGTGTGTGAAAATGAAGAAAAAAATCTAAATAAGAGTTAAAGTTCATTTGAATTAATTCTTGATTAGTTTCCTCTCCATAAACTCTTGAAAATAATTATCCACATGTTCCTATAAAACTCCAATTTATTTAAAATTTAAAAAAATAAATGTAGCAAATACAGACAGCTGGGTGAGAATCTGCATTCATTGTGAACAACTGAACACAGTTTCCGAGCACAGGAAAAGGACAAAAGCCTCTCAGCAAGTTAAATCAGATATAAATTAACTGAGGAAATTTATAATATTTTATTCAAACAGGACATTTATAAATGGGTTTATCCAAGGTCTGTGTATTTGGAGCCCTGTGAACAAAACTGGTAGAGAAAAGAGTTGAATGAAACCTGATGTTTTTTCCTCGCAAGATCTCAGAACTAAATTTTCAAGCTTGTGCAAAATTATGTTAAAAATTTAATCTTACACCTAAAAGTCTGAGATGGAAAATGTGTGCAATGAGTTCTGCACAGAAACAGGAAGAACTGGAATAAAAGCAGAATTGAGTTATTTAAAACGATAGAATTTGGAGCTTCATCTGTATGTTTATTCCTTGGAACAAACAATATCTTCCCAAATTCAGGTGGATAAGCTTTGTTAAGCAGGAATTTTCTTTAATGAGAGTAATATTTATATCTAATGATTATGAAACAACATCAGAGAAACAATTTTTTTTGCGATGTGTGCAAAAATTTCATTCTGTGTGGTAAGATTCCATCTTGAATCCTGAATCAAGGGCACAAGGTACAAGTTGGTAGACAGGAAAACATTGGATTTGTGATCTTGGAACTCTGGATTTTGGAAGACCTTGATACCACTCACCTAAATGGGGCATGTTTTTGTTGACTTACTGCCTATTGTTGGAAGTGATTTTTTGGAGGTGGTTTTTGAGTGTGTTTTCATGGGGGTTTTTTGGTTTGTCGCCTGGTTTGGGGTTTTTTGTGGGGGCGAAGAGGGAAATAAGGTTCTGAAGCAAAGTTCCACAAGATTTCTGAGCCTGAA
The DNA here is from genome assembly GCA_013400675.1 of Oxylabes madagascariensis. NCBI lineage: Eukaryota > Metazoa > Chordata > Aves > Passeriformes > Timaliidae > Oxylabes > Oxylabes madagascariensis. The sequence continues at coordinate 19,509 of VYZR01041189.1, read as the reverse complement.
GTCTAAAACACTTTTAGTTTCACCTCTTGATTCACGATAAAAGATTTTCAAACTTTATTAGACAACAGAAATTTCAATTTCTAAGTAACCACACCCCCTCTAAACGCCCTAAAAGAGCTTTTGGAAGCTGTGAATGGTCCTTATGAATGCTGGAAATCTCAAGAGCTGAACCCAATGCAAACACTTCAGCAAAGCTTCTGGAGACAGGAAATCTTACGATTTTCCAGTATGAGCAATAAAATTGTGAGCAATAACTTCCCATAAAACATAATTGATTTTAAACAATAGTAACTGTATAACAGTAGTGGTAGTATTTTAAAGCCTACTACAAATGCTCCTGTCTGCAGGCAGGGAGAAAGGCCTAATTAAACTGAACTGTAATGGGGTTGGAGCAGCATGGGATTTGACATGTTATAAATTCATTCCCAGATTAATTGAGAGTACCCATTCTGTGGTCTCCAGATTAATAATAAGGAAGGGTGGGAAAAAAGACATGAAGGTAATTTATTTGCTCTTTCTGCAGTACTGACATTTTTCACCTTAATGAGCACTTAAAATGTAAATTATACAGTCAACTTAAAAAATAGAACAAAAGAGGTGTGCAAGGATTTTTCTTATTTTTCACATCAAAATTAGCTGCAATTACCATAAAAAATTCCAGAGTTTCACTCCAGACTTTGTCCAAAAGTACTGGGCATCATCAAATACCTTAAAACACTCTGGAAGTTTCCCTTAAAGACTAGGTGGGAAAGAGAAGTCTGGAAAAGTTCTCACTGTGTTACAAGATGCACTTATTGAACATTTCTAATGGGTACAGTGCTAAATATTGATGATGTAAAAACCTGATATTTCCAAGGAGATGAATTTAGAAGATGAGAACGAGATTAAAATTGCCTTAAAACATCGAGCAGTCCTGCCTTGATTTAGACCTGAAAGTTGTTTTTTCACTTTAGCTGATGACAGAAAACTGCATCAAGAACAGTTTTATTTAGGAGTTTCCCTCTGTGTTTTAGGGTTTGAATTTGGATTTGAACATCACTGAGCTTACGTTTGGCATCTCCTACTATGATTTTGAAGAGTCCAGACCTCTGTGAAGCTGTTTGACCTCCCCAATCACCTGCCCAGCTCCTTTTATTGACATCAGTGCAGAATTACCTCGTGGTTTATAAACACCTCCTTTGAGGTGTTGAAGTGAAAAGTGCTTTAGAAACGAGGTGCTATTGATAATTATGATTATTCATTTATTTCATAAACCTCAGGAAGGGAAGATTTGTCTCCAGCTTCAGCAATTTGCATTGATCTGCAGTTTAAATTAAACCTCAGGAGTTCCATTCGCCGCCTTTTGTTGCTCACTGCTAATTGATGCTCTTCTCCTGCTTGGGTCCTGAAGACAAAATGATGCCACCAAAGAAAACACACCTGAAAAGCAATCACTTCCCATTGGAAATGCTTCATTCATTCCTGAATGTCCTGGAGAGCTGCCTCCAAAGGAAGATGATGAAGTTTTCTGAATTTCATATATTTTGTGCGCTCCTTTTCCCAGTAATATGAAGGATATTGATGTGTTTCTGGTTTGGAAGATGTGATTCTCTAGAAATTACCAGGAAAGCTGCATAAAAAGGTTTAATAAGGCTACAAAACTGAAAGAGATGGATATCTGTGAAGGAAAATGTATTAAGGAAAAACAAGGGACTGAAAAATCGCCCGAAGAATTTGAGTCCAGGAACTGGTTTGTTCTTTGTTCTCAAGATTTATGATCCTTTCTGAGAAAGCCCATAGAGTCTATGAATAATAATTAGGAAAATAACTATTGTCAAGTTAAGAAAAACAAGAAATAATTTCTTTGATAACTGATTTTATTACTATTTTTACAAGCTTTTAGTGTTATGGATGCAACACCATAATTATAATCTTCTTCCTATCTTCTAAATTCATCTCCTGGGAAATTTCAGATTTTTATAGCAGCAATATTTAGCACTGTACCTGTTAGAAAGTTCAATAAGAGCATCTTGTGACACACTGAAAACTTTTCCAGAGCTCTCTTTCCCACATAAACCTGGAGGGACACTCCCAGAAAGAGAGCCTGACCCTGGGATCAAAGCTAAACCAAGCTGCTTTCATATTCTGAGCTCATTTCTTTCTTTATTTTTGGGGTTTTTTTTGGTTTTTTGCAGGAATTTCCTATGATTTTGATAAATGGCTTTTCTTCTCCGTGTGCATTTGCTTCCTACCACTGAAATTCCTGTAATATCATTACTTTCCATCTTTTCCCTTACTTTCCATCTTTTCCATCTGTTTATCTTGGAGGCAATGGATGTCTCTTATTATGTGGTTATAGACTAAAACAGATCCTCAGCAGCAGCTCAAGCATAAATCAAGTGAAAATCACAACAAACATAAGCACATCGATAAGAATAATAAAAATGGGTTCTGTAAGAAAACTGCACCATTTCCAAGCCACTTAGATCCCATCAAGTGATTTTTTTGTTCTCCTTTTTCCATGTCAGACATGATCCATCTCATCTAACACATTTCTTCAACGCACAGCACTTGTAGGATTCTGCCAAGGAAATAAAAAACTGATTTAAACAGAACTATACAATGCACTTCAGGGTACATTGCTCTGAGGTTCCACTCTAAACTTGAGCTGCAAATAAGTGGGAAACTCTTTCCTCTTCTAATCCAAGCCTTATAAGATCTGAAGTACATAAACCAATAAAACATTAATTGGATGCATGTCGTAAAAAAGAAAGTAAACAAAAATGAAAATTTATTTTTACTATAAATCCTCAATATCCAAATGTTTAAAACTAACCTGTATTTTTCTTATAAATATGTATATATTGTTTAATTGCTATTTCAAACAAAACACTTTTTGAAATACTTTCAATTGCAATTCCATTTAATTTTTATAACCTTGGGGTTTTTTTCCCTGTATGAGGTTTTGGACAAGTTCTGTATTTGTCTGATTGCCTGGACGTGGGTATAATAAACATTTTTGGTTTATCAAGACACAAATGATGCCTTTTAGCCAACTTAAAAATAAATGTTGTCTTTATGCTGTTGTTTCTCTCCACCCCCCCCCCTCAAATCTCACTTCAAATTAAGTTATCGGCCTGTTACACAAATTACTCTATAAATGACAAATCCAAATGAGAAATTCTGGAGAAAAATTTGGACCTTTGCTTCCAAATGTCTCTTTCCCTGTTCCCTTCGTGCCTTTGCAGCCACGGTTTCCTATGGATGAGCTGATGTTTGGTGCAGCCATTTTAGGTGTAATTAATGTTTTTGTGGAGCAAACGCCTCATCAGCACTTTATCAGCACTTTCAGGGCCATCTGCAACTCTGGGGTTCCCTAATTACCTGTCAGCTTTTGATGGTGTCTGTGTTGGGTCAGGACTTTATTCCTGGTTTATGGCAAGGAAAGGGAAAGGAAAATGAATCATATGTTGTTTTCAGAGCGGCTTTTATTAAATGTAACTAAAATTCTTTTTCCTCCTCATTGGTTTAGAGCTCTACTGCAATTCTATTTTAAAAAATTCTCCCTAAGCATACATATGAGCACATATGTTTGTATACACGATTGCACAGGCACAGCCTGGTGTTCCCAAAGGCCCTGGACTTTACAGATATCCCTGGAAGGTCCTGAATTGCTATAGAAAAAGCAGAATTCCCTCAGAATTCAGGAATCCCTAGAGCAAGTGTTTGCAGGAAGGAGAAAACTGGTAGAAGCTCTCGGGCCATGATCAATGTGCTAATTTCCAGCATGAATGAACTCTCCAGAGCTCTTCCCACAGATGCATATTTATCTCCTGACTAAATCAATATTTGTCCTACAGAAAACTATTGATGGTCTCGAGGTTTTTTTATAATACAATTGTACAGCTTTCAATTGCTCTTGCTCTTCTTGATTTCTTGCCAAACCCAGAATTCCTTTTTATTATTGTTGAATTCAGCTACAAAACTCTCGCACTTCAAAAATAAAGGGGTTATTAAAAAGCCCCCTGAATACTTTGCAATCCTTTGCCAAGTATCAGCTACTGGGCCTCCTGTGCTCATTCATTTCCCACAACACCCCCCCGCTGTTTACAAATCATTTTTCATTATCACTCCTGTGCCTCCATCCATTCTACTGTATCGGCGAACCTGGAAATTGAAACACGGTGTTTGTTTGGGGAGATATCGATAGGTTTGGGCAGGTAATTCATGGGCGGCTGACTCTGCTGCTCCTGCCTTTTGATCAGGACAAAAAGTGCTTAGCAAATTCCTCTCTTGTCCTCTCGGGCTGGCTGGGAAGAAGAAACCAAACTCTGAGATCGACCTGCTCTCTCTCAGCAGGCTGGAGCCATATACCCTGTCATACCTGGATGCTCCAAAAAAATCATCAATCAAAATAGCTCGGTTCAGCATCATGAATTCCACTTTAGGATGAAAAAGAAATGGAAGTTCGGAATGCAGGTTGTTTCTGACTTTCTCAGTCTTTCTCAGGCTGTGAGTATTAAGTGTACAGGGGGAACTCTTCGTGTTCAAACTCATCGGGTTTGGGTTCTGGTTGTGCCACGAACTGGCACAACATATGTGCTTGCATATACACAGGGAATTTGTTCAGTTGGGATGGAGGTTTTGTCTTACGAGTCACGGAACATATTTATGAATATTGAGGCATATTTGTTACATTGATTCATAGACCCATGGAATACTTTTGAGTTCAAAGGGACCTCGAAGATTATCTTGTTCCAGCCCCTGCCATGGGCAGGGGCACATCCCACTATCCCAGGTTGCTCCAAGCCTCATCCAGCCTGGCCTTGGACACTTCCAGGGATCCAGGGGCAGCCACAGCTTCTCTGGGCAGCCTGTGCCAGGGCCTGCCCACCCTCACAGGGAAGAATTATGGTGCATATAATGCAAATATTAAATCCTGAATTAGGTAATCTGGTATCTATGGACATCTTTTTCCTTTCCATGTATAAACAACCTCAGTAGAGGAAAGAACAAATCAGATGTTTTACATTAGGTAGCATGAAAACCTGCCAAAGGCTGATTTCTTCTTTGCTGTTAAACCCTATTAAATAATGTTCCATATTTCTTGTTGTTTTTGGATGTGAATGACCAGTGTGGTTACCCTTGTACAGATATTTGTAACAGAAATTAAAGTTCATGTGACTGGAGAATGAATGGGAGAGTCTGGGTGTGGAAGTGTCAGAACTGAGAGATGTTAAACCTCAGATTAAAACAAAGGACAGATTAGAGTCATCATAAAGTCCTGAATCACGCAAAAAAAGTTCCCTGCAAATCCTCACTTGGAGTTACCAGTTCCAGGAGAATATAAGGGATGGGATGGTGACTGCAGTCAGCACCACCTCTCCTCTGTGCTCCTGCATTTACCCCAAGCCACTCAGCCCCACATTCTTTGGTGCTTGTGGGTTGCTTTGCTGAGCGAAATCAGCTCTGGTTTAAAATCAAAATGCCTTTTCCTTCTGAGTTCCCACTGAGCCTCCTGGCCTGGCTGTTGCGATGCTGCATCATGAGAAGTGTGCTCTGTAAAAAAAAAAAAAAAAATTCAGAAGCATTTTTCTTAGCCAAGCACACAATTATTACAGGATAGTTTTTGTCTTTTAGCCAGTGTAATTTGAGTTTTCAGGCCTTTTAAGCCTGTGGGCAGGGATGGTCTCTCTGAGAATAAGGCTACGGCTCCTTGGAGGCACCCGAGAGTTGTATTAAATTGGTACTGTTTTAATAGTCTGGTCTAGGTGAGAAATAAATTGAGTTCAAAATGTTCCCTTGTCAGGACACTGCTTCAGAAATAACCTAATCTTGCAATCTCAGCTCTGTTCCAGCTTCTAAAACAGCTTCTTGCTGTAACAGTGGAGTTCACCCAGTTCTGTCATTTAAGTGTTGTCATTAGGCTCTGATTGATGAGGAAAGACTCTCAATATGCATTGCGGTGTTTTTCCCTGTTATTTAAACTCCATCCAGATCAAAATATTTCTCATTTCACCTCATTTCTCATTACACTTGAAAGGTTTTGTGCATAATTATTGGCTAGTGAAGATAAGGGGGGGGGAAGGGGCTGGTTTTTTGGGTTTTTTTTTTTTTTGTTCTACAATTTGTTACGCTGTTTATTTCTCAGTCAAAAGAAAGCAAGGCTAGAAAATGTAATGAAGTGCTCATCTATCATCCATGGGCTTTGCTTCCTGATAAAGGAGGCTTCATTTGGGTGTTATTTCATTAACATGCACTTCTCTGACAAAGCCAAAGAACCAAGAAAAAGAAAGAGAAGCCTTAATCAAGGTTTTCTTGGAGATAATTAACTGAAGGGCTTGTAAGATATGAACAAGGTTTTGTTATTAGGACAGGAGCTAAAACTCATATTTCCTTTAGCTCAGGATCACTCCACAACCACTGCTCCTGGAGGAAAAGTAATTAAGAACTGCAGTTTTACAGTGAACCTCATCTAATGAATAGAATTAACACTCCTTTTTTTACTTTTTATATAAAATTCTAAATATTATTAGAATTAATAATTTAACATAGCCTACTTGCTAAAATAGTGTTGCGCTGCATTTAAGGTTTGATGTCAAAGAACAGAAAACAGATTTTCATTAGGTGAGAAATAGGAGTCACTTTTCTGACAACACTTCCTTTAACCACTTTCCTTACTTTTAACCACTTTCCTTAAATGACAGAGGAACCTCATCAGTTCCAAACAAGGATTTCTTTTGACAGACCAATCTCTCTTGGAGTATATGGAGACAAGTGGCAGTGCTCCCTCAGCAGTGAATTTATTTGTTCAGAGAACAATTCCTTTTCACAACATGTCCCCACCTGGGAAATCTGTCCTCCAGGGAAGACAGGAGCATACGTTTCCCTGCGATTGCAATCCTTCTCCAGTCAGCCCTCATTCCTCCTAAGAAAAATGCCAATGTTCCCTTTTACCAAGGATAAGTGCTCCAATTCTCTAGCTCTCATTTCATATGAGTTTTTCATTTCAACCTTTTCTTCAATTCATTGCAAAGTTTTGAGGTTTTGAGTGGAGAGAAGGAAGAATCTTTTTGGGTGGTTTTGCCAGTTAGACTCATTTTGATTGAAATGAAGAAAAAAAAGAATAAAACCAGGAAAGAATCATGTTTTGGACAAGAAAGAGTCCATGTAAAATAGTGCAAAATACTTGGGCACTAGAAAAATGTGTGCAGTTTTCTCATTGCTACTACCAGCTGTGCCCTCAGAAACTCTGCTTTCTGAGTCACTCTTTGTTTTTAGGAGAATGAAAAACTGGTCCCAAACACCCAGCAGAAATTGTTTACACCAAGGTGTGCTGCCTGCCACAGCACACATGGGAGAAGGTCATCAAAGGAAGTGTAATCATCTCAAAAATCCCTAATTATTGTAACTGTGACAAATACTGCCATTAGAAATTAGAAATGATTCATGCATCAAGGTTTCCCTTTTTTTATCGATGTAAAGCATGGGGAAGGGTTCAGGGAGTCCATAGGTAGATTTGGTAATTTTTGCTGTGATTACACAGTCTTTTCCCATGTTAAAGAACGTGGCCATACCAGGGAATGTGCATGGTCTGTAACTGGGGGGTGTGGAGAACAGAAATCCCTTTGTGGTCACAGCCCCGAGGCTGCCAGGAGCATTTGGACAGCGTCCTCAGGGATGCACAGGGTGGGATTGTTGGCGTGTCTGTGCAGAGCCAGGAGTTTGACTCAGTGACGCCTGTGGGGCCCTCCCAACTCGGGATATTCTGGGATTCTGTAATTCCCTGTCAGAGTTTGGCAGTTCTGAGTGTTGATTCTGAGTGCTAACAGAGTGCAGGGACTGTTGTTTCAGGGTGGCTGGATCGTGCTCCTACGTAGTTCATTCCTTGCTTTCAAGATCTTCTTCCACACTGAGGGAGACTGAGCTGGGCCAGTGTAAAAATCCATGTAAAAATACAGATATTTGTCTTTTAATTATACATGCAGAAAAATGTGACCTGTAGTAGCTCCTTCTTGAAGTGTCAGGATAAATGAAAGGAGAGTCTCACAGAATTTTTATGTGGAATTAGCTCATGTGAAAGATGGGGAATCCCAAAATAATGGAATGGTTTCAGTTGGAAGGGACATTAAAGCTCATCCTGTCCCCTGTCTCCCTCCAGGGAGAAAGTTCTGGGGAGCCCTCAGAGCTCCTTCCTAAAGGGGCTCCAGGAGAGGTGGAGAGGGACTTTGGACAAGGGCCTGGAGTGAGAGGACAAGGAGGAATAGCTTCAAACTAAAAGAGGAGAAATTTAGATGGGCTTTTGGGAAGAAACTCTTCCCTGTGAAGATGATGAGACCTTGGCCCAAAGAAGCTGTGGCTGCCCCTGGATGCCTGGAAGCGTCCAAGGCCAGGTTGCCCCTGGGTTTGGAGCAACCTGGCCTTGGGAGAAACAGAGAATCCTGGAATTGGACTACTACAACTGTGGTGCATAGTTTTCACAGCGGCCTTCCCAAATTTTAGTGGCTTCTGTAGGTACCCAGACGGAGCACAGAAAGCTGAGGCGGCTTCCCAAAAAATCTGGCCAGTGTATGAGGTTTCCCCCCAAAATCTGGTTCTCAGGCTCTCACTCTCCTGGTTCCGATTCCTTGCCACATCAGGAGCTAGAGGGTGGTTCATAATTGCTGAAATGCTCCTTAAAAAGAGCAATATGAAAGGAGTTTTCAAGGGTGTTGCCGGTGAATTTCCAATCCTCTCCTGTCCCACACTATGAAAAGAAGATGCTGATGCTTCCAGCACCTCAAAGAAACATCCCCAAGTACAAAGCATAGGAATTCAAGCCTAGAGGCAAAAGGGTAGAAATAAGTACGCTAAGGATACTATCCTAAAAGCATGGAGCATAGCTGGGTGGGGGGGGAAAGATAAAAAGTTGTGGAATTTCTTCTAATGTCTATAGATTCTTTTTTATTTACTGCTGTTACCAACTTTCATCTGACTGAGGAGTTTTTCAAGGCGTTGGAGAGCTCCCCCAAATCAATCTCTTTGAAATGTGTGTATTTGTGAAATGGCTGCTATTTCCCACAAGTGATCTGTCAGTGCCTCGGCTGAGCCTTCACTTAATAGAGCCTCAAATAAACTTCCTGCATGCTGAGAGTCTTTCAAGTTTCAGAGCTCAGGAAGCCCTTCATCCCTCCTCATTAGTGCTGCTGGATTCCCTGTTCCACAGCTCACGTCCCTCCCTTCCATTAAACTCTCCAGCTGGGCCTTGGATCGCCTTCATCACTGTGAGTTTTAAGTGGACAAATTTATTCTACTGATGAATTTATCCTCAAGGCAATTCTGATTTAATTACACCACTGGTCACGTGTAAGCAGAGGATATTTTTGCACCTGTCTTCCAGAGGTTATCACTTGGACAAGCTTTAATTTCCTTCCAAGTTTTAGTTCTAGTTTTTCAGGAATTCTCCTCACTTTAATTCCAACAAAAGTAACTCATAAGGGAAAATGAAACTAAAGGAAGAAGAGAGAGGTCATTTATCTGGGCTTTTCCAAAGCAGTTTTCTCCCAAGGATTTACAGCTACTGGAATAAATTTCTAATTTGTGATCAAAGCCATGGTACACACATCAAAATTAATTAAACTCTGCTCTGACTTGTTTAAATCCAAGGAAAACCTTACTAGTCAAGACAATAGTTTAGAAATTAGAACGTGATAGCTGAGCTCTCAGAGAGAGGAACCCAGATCGTCAAGAAAGTTCATCTTCATTTATAGCATCAGGACACAATTAATTAATTTCTAAACAAACTTTTTCACGTTAGTAAGGTATTTTTGTATTCATTGAGCTCTGAATAAATTCTTGTGACAGTTTGCTTTACAGGTTCTGCATCTTTCTTTGGTGTGTGGGAGATTTCTTACTTGAGGGCACATAAAATAAGCCAGAAAATGTACAAACTGACGAGGTGTTAATGTAAAACCAATTCATTTTCAGTGAAGTTTGTTCTTTCAAGGTAGAGAAGTTTTCTATCAGAATTCTGTGGGTCAACGAGACAGAGTTGTTTCAACAAACACTGCTCACTTCCAACATATTCTTAAAAAACCTTCATGTTACTGAATTTAATTTCAAGGCATTCTGTAGAGCGATGACAGGAAAGGATTGCTTCCACACGCTGAGTGTGCTGGAAAAAGAGAGACTTTATTTACACCTTTCACATTTTATAGAACTCCAAAGGGATCCATGGATTGGAGGGGAGAGTTGCCACCTCTCTCGCCCACTGGCCAGGTCAACGGTCAGTCAGCTCTTTCCTCCTCCATGAAAATATGAAAACAAACCTCTTGTTGACACTTAGAGCGTGGGAAAGATCTTGATAAGTATACAAAACATTTCTCTTCAGAAGGCTACGTGGACGACATCATTCCCATTTGACTTTTCCATATTTTTCACATTGCTGGAATTTTTCCTGTCATGGCATACTGTGCAACCCTGAGGCCCTCAAATTCTTCTTAACGATCTGAAAACTTCAATAACATGGTCCAGTGTGGAAGGAGTCAAATGCTGAGGACCTAGATTTGGATAATAGAATTCCAAGTTGTGTGAGGTGAAAGGAGAAGGGGAATTGTTTAAAATATCTGTATGTTGCAGAAGGCAGAGGTGCATGAGCAGAGCAAAGAGAAGTTGGTTGTCATTGATGGAAAAAATTCAAGTGTCAAAGCAAAAGTTCTTCATTCCCTCAGACTACAAAAACCTGAATTTTCCACAATCTTTCTATCAGTGTAGTCTGGCTTATGGGAAAATACTCTTCTTTGGAAAAAAAAAGCAGTATTTACAAATTATTCCAGTTCTAAAAATGATGTCCTTAATATCAGCACTATCCAGGAGAACTCACCTGCACTCTGTTATTACTAAATTAAAGGGATTGAGTCATATAGGAGCTTGTGTGAAAAGATAGCTTTAGAAATCAAATTCTTGTTATCCTGATAATTATTCAAACATGACATTTTTGTTAAACTTTATCAGTATTTATCAGTTTGTGTCACTTTAATGGATGACAAGATGACAGGAGCTGAATGTTTCAATGCAAAATAATATCATGCTAATTTCTATTTTTATTTAAAGCCATTTTCTTTCTCATTTTAATAATTCTCTCCATTCTTTGTGATTTTGTTTTGTACAAAGGATGGTTGGGGAGTTCTTTGTTTTTTGTTATTATTTTTATTTTTTTAGGCTGGAAATGCAGGAATGAATTGAGGGACTTTTGAAACAGTGATGATTTCTTGAGATTTAAGACAGAGTAAAGCTATTTTTTCTGACTGTTTTACACTGCACTTCGTCAGGTAGCTCTTCTTTTTTAGGACACTGGTTGTTAGAGGTGTGTCAGCATTATTGTCTTAATCAGGAAAATTCAATTTGCTCTACAATGGAACTGCTGAACTTTGAGTCCCAAGGATTCAGCCTTGTTCAGATTTGTTATCATGTGTCTGAAATAGGAGACAAATTAATCTTTCAGTTTATCTCTTCTTTCAGATTTTTAGAGGTTTTAGGGAAATGGGAGAGATAAAAGTTGGAGGTTACTTGGGTACCCATCATTGATAAAATAGCTGACCAGCTTCTTTTTTTTCCTTATTTTTATTTTTCTTATTACAAAAAACAACCGCGATCACCAAAAGAATTGAAATCAAAATTATGAAGTGCATTACAATCTTGTATTTTTTATTTTTTTTTTTAATTTTAGTGTGCCTTGATGTTGAGGAAGAAACTCCTATCCTTTAGTGAGATTTTGTCCTTTTTTCACCAGGGCAAAAGGCTTAGATGCTACATTATCTTACAAAGTCAATTAACAGGATTCAGTAATTTAGTCAAGTGTGTCATATTTTAATTTTTATAAATGAACACATATAGATGGGATGAAATATATGCAATTTATGAACTCAAAGAATGCCACACCATGTGGACTAAAGTAGGTTTCTTATGTTTCTTGTGTAGTACGTTGTATAGACTCAGTCAGTGGTTAGAGTAGTTTTTAATAATAATCACGGTGCCCAAATTATTTTTTTTAAACGGAAAATAACATTAGCGGCTTCTACATTTTTCCTTGAAAAGTTTGCTTGCAGTTGCTTTTCCTGAGGAGCCGACAGGGGATCAGCAAATTGTCCGCGCTGGAGAAATGGATCCAGGCCCAACTTTCTCCCCTCTCCCTCATTACATTGGAGTCAACAGCGAGACTAAAACTGGAGCACTCCCAGAGACATTGTCTGACAACCTGTGAACTTTTGGGCATCAAATATTCCTNGTCCAAGGCCAAGCTTGGAGCACCCTGGGCTAGTGGAAGGTATCCCTGCTCATGGCAGGGAATGGGACTGGATGGGCTTAAATGCCCCTTCCAACCCAAACCATTCTGTGATTCCTTGATTTTATGAGTTGTTAGTCAAAAGTCTTAGAAGCCTAATCAGACCATTACCACCAGTAAAGTTACAATAATGCTACAAGTGCATTTAAAATGCTGAAGTCTGTGTATATACAAACTTCTTCAAAACCTTCTGATGTTATCCTGTTTTTGCACTGCTCACAGGGGACTTGCTCTCAGTGCCTTCAGACTCGGGCTGGAGGACGTTTTAGTGGTGGTGTCACCCTGAGGCTCTTGCCAGGGGAAGGCTGCTGTTCACAGCTTCTTGCCCTTTGCCGTAATATTCTTTGGAGTCATTTTGATGTTGTTGCTAACCTGCTGTTACATATCTAAACATGCTTTTAGCTATCTTTTTTGTCCTGTGTCAAAGTCCATCTTGCATTTGAATTGTATTCTCCAGAGTGAGTTTTACCCCAGGACTGAGCTCCTTTGGTGACTGTTGAGTTGCTCATTTGCTGCCCTCAGCTATCGTCCTTTGTCTGGAGTTTCTAGGCCTCTCACACACATTGTCTTTTATGCTAAATATTTCCATGAACATATAAACAAAGGAGGGCCAAGAGGAGTCTTAATCCTTTCCTGGATGTGGGGAGAACATTGACACAAAAGATGAGGAAAAGGCTGAAGCGCCTAATGTCTTCTTTGCCTCAGTGTTTAACAGCAAGGTCAGGCTGGAGTCCCCGTTCCTGAAGGGATTTGAGAGCCATGTGGATGTGGCACCTAGGGGCGTGGGCTAGTGGTGGCCTTGACCAGTGATGAGTTAACAGTTGGACTTGATGATCTTAAAGGNGGCATGTCTGCATTATAACTATCTTTATAAACTTACAATGTTCACTAATTCAAGGCTCTGCATGGTCTTCTGTCACGTACACTGAGCTACGTAGCATAGCTTCCCACAATTCAGAATGACCACTTGCCAAGAGATCTGTGAGGATATTCTCTACAAACACCAGCACAGGCTGTGGGTGCGGTGAGGAAGGAGAGGGACCAGCAGGGACAGGAGGGACTGGTGCTGGCAGTGCCATCACTGAATGACAGCCCCAGAGCCCCGCACAACGCCGGCACTCGGTAACACGTGTGGCACTGATGGTGATGCCTTGAGTTTTAGCTTTCATGTAATTCAGATTCTGTACTGCCTAGGGGTGCAGTTCTGAGCCTCATACTAAGGGCTGGTGAGCTCTCGTCACAGAGTAGGCAGACAAAACAAATCCTTTTCCCGCTGAAGACCAAGGACAGCTTTCAGGCCCAGAAGCACAACCAAGGGTGGGCTGAAGGGAGGAACAAGGAGGATGGGACCTCACAACCTGAAGCTGTAACTGGACAATCAAACTCCAATATGCAAATAGGCCAAAACTTACAAAAGTGTAAGACTTTGTGACCAGTCAGCCACTTTGTGACCATTCCATGTCCACCTTGGGTGTAGCCCTGGCCAGGCTCTTGTGCTGCCCAAGGTGTATCCTAGAGGCCTTTCAGTAAATCCCTACTTTATTCTCTATCTCTGTCCAGTCTCTGTTTCAGCTCAGCCTTCCCAAGACATCGATGGGAGCCACAGTGGCAGCTGTCGGGGTTCAGTGTCACTCTTATTTTGGACAGCCAACTCCTAAATTACAAGGTTACAATTATAACACATTGCCAGTGTGGTCCCAGGTCAGTGTGGTCCTCCTTTTGACCTCTGCAATGTTCACAGAACTCACTCAGTTAGGCTCTTTTGTCTCTAAAAATATTACATTTCCTCCAGATAATTTTTCTAAAGACCTGACTTCCACAGTGTTTATTTCAGATCTTATATTTGACTGCAGGTTATGAGTAAAAAGGCTTATTTGATCACAATGAAGTTTTATGCAATCTCATACCACTGTAAGATGATGTCATTCACACAATTCATAAATAAAAGGTCTCTGATATTTGCCTGAATAATTCATAGCCAAAGAAAATATTTTTCTGATGTTTTAGATCACTAGATTATTAAGTTTGAGAAAAGATGTGTCTCAAATCATTCTGAAAATACTTCTAATTTTGTTTGGGTTACACATATATGAATATTTCACATGTATCTATATTATATATATGTGTGATGACATTAAGCTGTCAGGGGAAGTTTTGCCGGATATCAGGAAGAAGTCCCTCCCCCAAAGGGTGGCTGGGCACTGAACAGGCTCCCCAGGGAATGGTCATCACTTCGAAAATCCCAAAGATATTTCCTTTGCTTCTCTTCATCCAACTGCTCCTCATGGGCCAGGGGTAATCTGCTGAGGTAGCTTTGAATCAACATTTAATAATGAAAAAGGAGGTTTGGATTGAATATGTTGCTAAATATTCAGCTATAAAAGGGTGTCCTCAAGGCCAGGATGAAATTTCTGATATTTCTCATTTAAAACCTGGCAGACATGTCCTGGTTCCCCACACCACGCCATGCAAGGCAACAGCAGCCCAGGGCCTGACCCTGTAAAGTATTTTTCCATCATTTTTCTGTGAACCAGACTTCCTTCCCCCCTTCCTGATCAGTGAACTATCAGTTTATTGGGGTAGGGAGAAAGGGTTATGTTGAAAGAAGAGGGCTTTGGTTTTTTTTTCTGAAAGGTTTTGAGATTCAGGATGAGAAAGGTCTTCAAATACCAAGGAGAAAATGTTTTCTTTCCCAGCTCTCTCTCCTTTTTCATCTTGTTCTTCACTCTACATGCGAGATTTATTTGCCTTCAGTTCAATTTTCTCTAAGCCTCACTCTCCATTTGGTACCCTAAATACAATTAAATTGCAATATCCTAAGTGTGAAAAGGAATAGAATGATAGAAATGAGATAAAATACACACCTTCAGAACTTTCACTCCTCTGACTGACTCTGCTCTTCCTTCCCCAGTGATAGTGAGACACTTTCAAATTTATTTTCCAAATTTTGAAAGCTACTGTATATCAGGCTCACTGAACTGCTGACTCCTCAGGTTTCTTTAATAGAAAAGGAAACTTTCAAAGACACCCAGCCATCCACAGAGGGTGGGGAAAGAAAGCAGAGGTTAGAAAAGCAGTTAAAATAAATCTAAAATAATAAAACAAGTAAGATAATGTTAAGGAAAGTGGAAAGAGTGGGAGAAGAATTACTCCAGCTCTTCTCCTTGGAGGAAGCTGGTAGTAGAGTAGAAACAATTTATAATGGAAAGGTGTATTCACACTTTTAATGAAATGTAGAAGCAGAAAAATAAGTAATAAAAAATAATTAGACATGTAGAAAACACAACCTGCAAGGAGAGATTAAAAGAGCCAAGGTAGTCTAGACAAGGGAAAACTAAAGGAAGGTGTGGGAACAGTCAGCAAACATACAACAAGCTGCAAAAATCAGGAAAAAATGTATTTTCTGCGGTGAATAAGCCAAGAGTAATGGGCTTACTCTGCAACCAGGGATAACTAAGTCAGGAGAAGGACAAGGAAACATTGGTGAAGACATTATGAAGACAGCATCCTTGGTTGTATTTATTTCTCTTAAAGTGCTGAATTTCAGCCTAGTGAAGTCTCTGTCAGCCTTGGTTTCTGTGATTCTCTCAACAAGGACATTAAATGTGTTTATAAAACAAAACGTTCCCGCTGAATCAGATTTGAGGGACCTTCTTTCCTTAAATATTTCTTTTCCAAACCTGGTTCGCCTAAGACTACATTTTCCTTCCTAAAACCTCTGAAAACAACCTCTGTCCAGTTTTGTGGATTTTGTTCTGGAGGGAGCTTGGATGCTGCCCAGCTGGGAAGTGCCAAAGCTGTGAGGTTTAAATACCTCCAGTAGACACTCACACTTCAGCCAGTGTGAGTTTCTGTCTTTCCATACTGATGCAGTCCGGAATAATCAGTGCTGCTGGGGTGATGTTACACCAGGAAAGAGAAGGAAAACCTCCCAACCCCAGGTTTTAGCAAAAAGCTTTTTGTTTTTTGGACAGTTTAGTGGGCAGGTTGACAGCTCCTCAAGAAATATAAAATGTGGTTTTATTCAACAGTCAGAGAAAGAAAACAGCCTCGACTCTCCCACCTAGGGCAAGGCTGGGAGGATGGTGTTGTTCCATAGGACCACTGTTAATAATGTGACATTTCCCTCGTGTAGGTTTAGCTTTGGCTCTTGTATAATATCATTATGTGCAGAATAACTGAAGGTCTTTGCCCAAATGCACAATTTTATGTCTATTTCAGAACAAGTAGAAGTTTTTTAATCACTGTGCAATAACTCGTTTAAAGCATGACAGGATATACTGACAGCTGGCACATGGAAATATGAGACCTTATTTGAGGATATCACTTTTTAAATACTTGTTAATTCTGAACATCTTGGGCTTGGCTCAGGAAGTGGAAAAAAGGAACAAATGCTTTCTGTAAATAAAGAAATGTCAGGAAAAAATATATATCTATAATGAGACTTACCAATTTATCAATTTTCCGTGGAATATTTTACTTCCCTTATCATCAGTATCACAGTGGAAGCTGCACTAACAGTGAATATCAAAGAACTTTTTTCTTCCCACCAATGTCTTCCTGTTGGGCATAATTCTCAGCCTTAATAAAAACAAAGCGAAAAAGAAAACCTTATAGCTCATAAAGAGTCTCAAAGCTCCATTGGGATCATATTCATTGTACTGCCACCTTCCCAGGTTTGCTGGTTGTGCCCTGGAGAACGTCTCTAAACCAGCAGTGGCTCCCTGAGCATTTGCCCACATCCAGCTGGGAGCCAAAGGCTGTTGGCTCAGCAAACTTCCTTGATGGAATCATAGAACATCCCGAGTTGGGAGGGGCACACAGGATCATCAAGTCCAACCCCAGTTCCTGCACAGACACCCCAACATCCCACCCTGTGCATCCCTGGCAGCGTTGTCCAAACGCTCCTGGAGCTCTGGCAGCCTCGGGGCCGTGCTCATTCCCTGGGGAGCCTGGGCAGTGCCAGCACCCTCTGGGGAAGAACCTTTCAGAGTGATATCACAGAATATTTGGGTGGTGCCCAGAAATCAGCCTGATTTTTGTAGCTCAACCATAACTTTATTTCCTGGGGGGTTTTTGAGGTTTACCTTCCCCTTATTTCATATTTTGCTTGCTGGAAGTGCAGCATCTCCCAGATATGTTCTGAGGCACCTGCAATATTTTGCTGCCTAATGCCTAAACTGCCACTTGCTCAGAAGTCTACAGTGAATTGTAGCTTTATAGAGGGCTGGGGTCTACATTATCAATGCTCCATTTACCCCCCCAGAAGAGAGCTGTTTAATTTTAATTCAATATTTAACCAGATGATCCTTTTATTTAAAAAGGGACATTTCCCCTGGTAGCAAAGTTCATTCCCATTGCTAAGCCAGGCTGATCAAAAGTGTGTTTAACCCAGACCCATTGCAAAACACTTGGGCTAAATTTAGCCTTGTAAATTAAACATGTCTATCTCCTGAATTAAAACCAAGTGCCACAAAATCCTTTGTATCTGTGCTAAATCGGTGTCCCACTCTCCAAATCTTTAGCCACAGCTAAAGAGCCAGTGGGACAGTGATCCCAGTGCTGACTGCTCCGTGCTCGGCAAGGCTGGGGACATTCCTTGGGGACTTCAGACAGATCCATCCCAGGGTCAGAGGACTGAACACCACAGACAGCCCCATTCAGTGAGGAACAGCATTTCCTGTCTCCTTTTCTGTGGATTAAACAGTAATGAGTGCCACCTAATGTATTTATTAATGCTTTGAATTCTTCTTTAAATTTCTTACCTTTATTTCCGTGGCTAAACTCATTTATTCTTGAGCACCCTTCATGCGACAGGATCAGCAGCAGCAGGAGCAAGGCTTTCTCTCTCTGTTAGGATTAGCTCTCAGGGAAGTGCTGGAGGTGGCAGAAATTTTGGACTTGCACTCATTATACATTATACCCAGTGCCAGCCTTGAAAGTTAACAGGGGGAGGTACATGGCTTCCTCTCAACCTGTCTCTCTACCCTAAAAAAAAAAAAAGAAAAAGAAAATACAAATTCCAATAGCATTTCAACCACTCTTGGAGATAAATAAAATACCTTTTTTTGTCTTCATAAGATGCCTCTTTTTTTTTTTTTTTTTTGAGATACATGTTATGTGCAGCTACAATTCCTGGCAGAAACAGAGGGATTCAAATAAAACCCTTCATTTCATTTATTGTATTTGCTGCAAACACGGGCTTCTGTGGTGCTAATTAGTATTTACATCAATGAAAATCAAATTGGATTCTAAGATCATATCAGTCAATGAAGATTTATTTAACTTGAGGAGCTCTGGCTTGGTATCAGAAAGCATTAATCATTTATGACTCCTCATGGGTTGAAAGATGTGCCTCCCACTGCTGCATTGCTGCGTGGACAACCAAACTGATTCACACTCAGAATAAATACACACAGTTGGCTTTATTTAGCAAACTGGTTCTGATTTCTGACCCTTTTTTACAAAAGACCAACACAGTTTTCTCTTTTAATGGGGAGTTAAGTGACATCCTCAGGTGTTACAGAGTGACACTGACAGTATTTCATAGCTTTCAATGCCCTCTTCGAATCAGAATATTTTTCAGAGGGCACTAAGAGGTATCTGATGGAATTTTTTACCTGTCAAAATGGTTTTTTTCCTCTTCTCCTCCATGGATTTTTTGACAATTCATTTACGACACGTAATGCTCATTGACACAGAGTTATCCAACAACCACACCAAGGCAGGAAAAGGAATTGTCTTGGTGTCTCCACCAGGCTCTGCAGCTGAGGAAATAGAAACTCATTTCCTGCTGGATGTTCAGAGCAGAGGGAAAATGATGCAGAGAGAAAACATGAAGTGAAGGCAGAGCAACACCTGAGCAATAGCTCCTCTGTGTAATTGTCCATTTTACATTCATAAGAAAGTTGTATTTTTTTCTCTCTCTCCTGCTGCCTTTTAAGAGTTTTCTGATGCTAATCCTAAAATCTTTCTCATCTTTTATTGATCATCTCACAGCCACAGCTTTTCTCATTAGGCACCCAAAATCCTGCTATAAACCCAGCACATTCCAGTAAAAATGCACATATATTTCATGGCCTTCCCTGGCACACGCTCACCTGATCCATCAGTGAACACTGTGATAGGGTATTTCTTTTAGAGCTTTGTGACCCCTTAAAGAGCTGCAATAACATCAGTAACTTCAAAATTAAACAAGATTTCACAGA
>VYZR01041171.1:5811-25686 GCA_013400675.1 Oxylabes madagascariensis | reverse complement strand
ATTCAAAGTTTCAGGAATTTAATCATTTACAGCAAAATGTTTCATACTGATGTTTATATCATTATGCCAAGTATAACTTACTAACATTATAAAGGATGAATAATAAAAAGGAATTATGATTAGAGACAGGTCTCAGAAAAAGTACAATAGATACAGATTAGGCTAAAGCCAATAGCCAGGTTGGAGTCTGCATGANAGGCCTGAAGCCAAAAGTTTCATACAAAAAGCCATGACCTTCTGCAAAGCAAAATTTGTTTAGGTTAGGAACACTTCTAAAAGTTATTTTTATAAGTTTAATAGGCATATTGTGTTACAGGNCTCAGATCATAAAACCCATTCTCAGAAAACTTCAGTCTCATATTAATGACAAAGGGACAGGGAAGCAAGCCATCCACTAAACAAAACTAGCGTGAATATGATTACCAGTCATATGAAAAGAAAAAAGCCAAAGTTCAACAGTGAACTTGATACAAGACGTTATTTACAACTCATGTTACTAATGAAAAAAGAAACCCCCAAACTAGGAAAGCCCAGACAAGAGCATGAACCCAGAAAAATCACTTGAACCAAAGTAAAACAATCAGGAAAGCAGTAGATTTTATTTGGAAATCAGGTATATTGCACTAGGNATCTTCAGACTTTCCACAGCATAGCAGTCTAGATAAGGTTTCATTCTTTTTATTTAAAGAGAAAAAAGAAAAAAAAGAAAAAAGGGAAAAGGGAAGAAAAAAAAGAATATTGCAGATCATTATTTCATAGATACAGAATTATGCTTAAACTATTTGAAAATGCAATCAGATCTTCCCTGGTTTGAAATAGCTGTATTTCAAATTTTAATATCACATTTGAATANAAAATACATTAATACTTTTGTTCCTGATGAATACATTACCAAATTTGAAATTTCTTACTTTTAAATACAGATGATATTTACACAGAATGAAATTATATATTAGAAATAATGTCTTTTTCAGCTGACGTCAATAAATAGAAAAGCTGTGTTTGTGTTTAACAAAAGGACTCTTCAATCATTTTAGTATTTTATTTAGAGAAGTCCCAGGCTCAGTGTCCCAAGCCCATAAAGCAACCTTTAAACATGGGAGTCAGATGAGAGAAAAAAAAAGTTCATGTCCTCTCCTCCTCTTGGGCAGAGCGTACTGAGGTAGAGAAGCAGCTACTAATCCTGTGCTTCTGATAAACACTGACAAGCAAGGAACAAGGCCAGTGGTGCTGTGCAGTCGGATACAGAAAATAACAGAAGTGTTTTCTGTCCCTTTGCTGTCCCATGTAGAAAGCTGCCCAGAGTGTAGCCCTGAACAGGCAGAGTTTCCATCAGCCGTGGCAGCTGGTGCTGACACACCCCCTCCCTGCTACGCCATCGTGGCATAGAACAGACATCTCCAGCACAGTGGTGCCATCAGTTATCCTGCTTCTGTTTGCATTAACCAATGCAAATAAACCTATACCCCGAAAGACTCTTTAAACCACCAGATGGACAGGTGTGACACACAAATGTTAGATGCAAAAGTTAGAAGATTAAAATGGCAAATAGCACATCTTTTTCTAACAGAAAAATGGCAAATATGCAACTCTTTCTAACAGAAGATGGTAATGACTATAAATGGGGGTTTCTTCATCAAGGAAGCCTTTCAACTAATTTTAGTTGACCTCAGTGACATTTTCTGACCCTCGTTCTGCAGAAGCAATATAACTTCCCCAAACTCTGAATTGCTACCACGTGTTTTCTTGAAGAGTGTTTCATGCCCTCAATTTCACCATAACTATCTTCCCAGCAGCTTAAGTTCTCAAACACACAAAAGGCTCCAAACAAGTTTATACCTGACAAACCAGCTTTTGGCAACCTTTGTGACTGCTGCAGAACTGTCATGTCAAAACTAATGGGTTTTTTTTAAGCAATGATTTTTATACGAATAACACACCAGCAGTAAAAAATAAGAAATGTTTTGATTAGTTCTTAAGAAGTCAAAAAATAATAGCAATTTTGGAGTGGGAAAATGAAAACCAAACAAAACCTCCAAGGTCATAACAACGAAAAATAAAAGTTAAATGCAAATATGCATACCCGTCAACTGTAAAATTTGATCATCAATTAGTGTCACAGCTTCATCATGCATCACTTGCCCTCCAATGACAAATTCCAGTCGTCCCTCCTGAAGCAATTGATGGACCTATGATATTGAAATTAAGACAAAGAATATAAGCATCATTTCAGTCTTATCCAAAAAGGCTGCAAATTCATTTGATATCACAGCACACTACTCAGACACATTTGTCAAGAAAGCATCTAGGACAAAAAGTGAGGTAAAAGCAAGATAAAAGTGTGTCTGTACCGAGGCCATCTAAAGGAGAATAACAGGGAAAAAAATTATTTCAATGTGCTGCACACTGCATTGATTTATCCAGCTTACACTGAAAGCAGGTAACAGGAACAAAGGATGCACTGCTAGGTAGACACTGACCTTTCAGTGTTTCTCAGTAGTGTTGTTACTGTGTCTTTTTATATTGTCTGAACACCAGACACTGCACTGGCAGCAGCCTGTAATCCTGCCTCAAGGCAGCTAGAGCTGGAGGATTAAAACGGAAGATAATAATGCTTCTCCCAAAATCTTCCTTCTGCTGCATCCAGCTTGGCTTAGGGAAGGCATTTGGTGGCTGGATGAGGGAGCAATATGCAATTCCTTGCAAGCAGCAATGGAGCCCCAGGCAAGCAGTAATATTCAGGCTCCCAAGGTTTTAGCTGGAAACTACATCTGTGGGATCCAGAGGAGAGACAGACTGTGTCATCAGACCTTGGCCACAAACATCTTCCTCTACTCCATATGCATCTATCTCGCCTTTGGGGCACAGACAAGTTGCCCAACTTGTGACTGACAGAATGCTTTACTAAGAAATAGTTGCTCCACAGGTTTACCTGCCTGAATAACCCACTGCTAACCTTAATTTCTGGTCTTCTCCTAGTTTAAAAAATGTCAGTATATTACAACCTGCTCGACTTTTGGTGGTAGCTTTTTGCGGGGGCGTTGGGGTTTTTTTTTTTTTTGGGGGGTGGGGGAGGAGTTTACTTTCAGCTCCTAGAAACAACAGGTATGCTGACAAGTACAGCCTTCAGCAAATGCTGGATGAAGTGGGGGGTGGTGTTTGGAGGGAGGAAGGAATAGTCTATGTCCCTTTCTAAATGTGTTAGGAGTCTTCTGGTTTTATTTTAGTCACTTTAGAAATTCAGAGATATCTCAAACTTCCAATAAGTAAAGTTTATGCAAATACGTATTTTAATCCTCAACTTTTTTTTTTTTAATCTGTCATGTAGGATGCCATTTTTAGAGCTATTATGTTTATTTTCCCGGGAACCTTCAGTGTCTACTCGGATAGGATGCCAGATTGTCAATTTTGATTATAATCATTTCCCTCCTTCACAATGTTGTGAAAACGCTTCAGGGCTCAGCATTCCTAAATTAGTTCCAGCTGACTGTGGTGACTGATTAGCATGCTGGGAGACCAGATAACTGATATCTGGTGTCAGCACAGAACTGGCCCTGACCTACATGAAAAGAATCTGTGATTATTATTCCCCATTTGGATGGACGCCCAAAATATACCTCTGATCCAAACTTGGGGCTACAGAAATGATTTTCCTTTTTAATGTAAGTTTTGTGGAACCACTGTGAGGCTGGAAACACAAGAAAAATAATTCAAGTAATTTAAGTAATATCCAATCTTTCTCCTCCCAAAAAAAGGAAAGAAAACAGTATCTGTAAAGACAAGCACTTTTTCTGATCAGAAGGGGGCAAAAGGAAGGAGCAATGGAGGAAACTGATGCAGTAGTACTATAAGCAGCAGGATGCCATGGTGTTAGAATACATCTGTGATCCTTGGGACCATCCTACCATCAACTCACACCTACAAACCAGACAGAAGTAGCTACCTATCTTTTTTTTCCCCTAGTTAAAGCACCCAGACATCAACCCATGCTAAGGAGGTAGGAATGGTTCACACAAGAAAATTCTGTGTAAATAACATGTACTAAGAAGTACAAGGTTTCCATCTGGCTGAATACTGCTGCAATACATATCACTCTTACATATTTTCTTGTCAGAATTGAAAAACCAGCTTCTGTACCCAGACTGTATCTTTTACTAGCTTTTCATGCTATATGTTCCAATATAAGAAGACACTTCAGAACAAAACTAGAATAATTAAATCCTGTATTCCAAGTAAACCACTAAATGACCAAAAAAAAAAAAAAAAAAAAAAAAAAAAAAAAAAAGGAAAATTGAAACCAGAGTGTCTATACTACAGAAAATCTTTAATGCTAGAGTTCAAGTGGAAAAAGCAGGGCAGTAACCAGAGTGACCTAATTTCAGGGACCAATACTTGCAAATAGCTAATGTTAAAAACATATAATTTATCTGCAAATTAGAGTTTCAAAGTCAGACACGCAGATTTAAGAGGAATTTAGTTTTAACCATTTTAATTTTGAGAGAGGAAACTATCAAGTAACTAGAGAACTGACTACATGTGTAAAAGCAACAACGAGAAATAATTAGGCTAGGAAACGAAAGCCTGAATCATAGGTACTAAATTTTGGACTACCAAGGTCAAATGTGATTCATTATTCTTCTGGATACCACATAATAGCAGGAATAGATAAAAGAAACATGAGCCTTGACTTTACATTTGGGTTATAGCAGCAGAACATACTTGAAATAAGATCAACTCACCTTTGAAAGTTGGGGGACTTTCCTGTCCTTCTACAAAGCAGTTCCTATGCTATTTTCTTCCCCACTTACAGTACAGTTTTCTAATTTGACTAGAAATCTACAAGAAAATTGTCCTACAACAGGCAAATATGGGCAGAGTGCCCCCACAAAAACTGCAAACTGCCTAAACTCAGCAAAATCTTTCATGCAAAGATCAGCTGTGCACAGGCTGTTATTTGAATATGGAACGTAACAAAAGATTCAGAATTCAGTGAAGGTCTAGGTTAAAAAAACCAAAAACCAGACAAGAGGTGTGTTTTTTACACAATGCTTCAAACATCTAGAACTTTAAACAAACTGAGATGTAAAGAACTGTTGTTCGGACCCTGGTAACAAAACAGACCACAGAGTTCTGAGTAAGTACCCGTGGAAAGCCACACCTGCACGCCCTTTGGTTTTAGGATCTAAAATAAACAACCGGCTGCTAGCCTATCAGTCCAGTCTTTGATTCAGCATGTTTGCTTCATGTCAGAGGAAAGAAGAAGTGACAAATAAAACTTCACATTGATGTTACTATAAAAAAACACTGCCATTGAATGTATAGTCACTGCTTTGCTGTACTATCTTTGTTTAAAAATGGTAGGTTTTTGAGCAGTACTTAACTGGAAAGAACAAAAAATTCCTTCTTGTGAGCAGTGTTAGGTGTCAGATGTTTTAACAGATATTGGTGCAGCCTGGTTCAGGTTCACCCACATCTTAAAGTAGCATGCCCCCAGATAAGTAAGTTGCCAATGAGACAAGAACTGTAAAGTGTAAAAAATCTTTAGTGCAAAGGTTACTACCTCCTACTGCTCTAATCTATAGCTGGGGTTTAACCTCTTGCAATTGCCTTTAAAGTTCTTTAAGTACTAGACTCAGAGGCAGCTTATACTAGACCTAGGTAAAAAGCAAATAGTGAAGTACTTTGCCCCTATTTGTCCCCTGAAAAGAGTGTGAATTCTTTGTTGCCAGGAAGCATGGCTCTAGTGCAATTTACCTGCTGCTTCTGCGTATCTGTGGCTACCATATCCCACCAGAGTCGAAAGAATTCCTGCTCCACCGCAATAAATTTGCGCTGTTTTCCTTTCATTAGCTCTTCTATTACTGTAGTGTAGACATTTGCTGCGTAAGCATGCATACTTTCCTGAAAGAAAAAAAAGTAAATTAGCTCGGTTTTACCTAAATTAAAAGGGATGTTTTAAACACTCATTGGGCTTGAAAAGAGATATTAAAAACTTAACATTTGTTGCCCACTTCCTTTGTACCCTCAGAAAAATCGAGTTTTGACTACATACAGCCTTTGGCCCTTCTGCTTCAGAAAACACCCTCCTGACTGGGGACCTGAGTAGATCAAGGTGTAGCTTCTCCCAAGACCAGCACCAGTATAGGCTTTCTTTTAGACACACTGATAACAACCGGTTCCTCATTGCTCACCTTAAATCACTGATGCCATGAACGATAATATTTTGCACCACCATAGTTAAAGACCCCACATGCACACTTCATTCTCCCATTCCAGCTATTCTTTTGATGGCCTGAATTACCAGAATTACTTCTTCAGAGCGAGTATGACTCTGTGCTGTGCATTACCAGTACAATGCAGTGATACATTTACTGTAAATTATACTATTATGAAAAATAACTGTATTTTGTTTGATGTTTTAGGATAGAGCAAATCCAAGCTGGTAAAAGAATCTTAGAATGAGTTCAACTGCTGACACAGAAACATCAGTGAAAGTGGGAGATTTTGTGCATCTACCCTTTCTTGCTCCTAAAAACATCTCTATTCCAGAATGAGGCCTATGGACTTTTATTGCAATGCAAGTATGACAGCTGTACCCATCAAATAATCTACATTGTTATATCCTATGATATGGTATCAAATTAACAACGCCATGTTAATTTTGAAGTTACGCACACCAAGAGATACTTTTTGTGCACTTACCTTGACCCGAACAACTTTTGTTGACCAGATCCAATCTTTCACATTTTACTTAATTTTAAAGTGATAGAGAATGTCTAAAGACAACAGCCAACATCCTAGGATTTCCTGAGATGTCTGTCTTCCCTTGTTACAAAGTTATTGGTGCTTGT
The DNA here is from genome assembly GCA_013400675.1 of Oxylabes madagascariensis. Lineage (NCBI taxonomy): Eukaryota > Metazoa > Chordata > Aves > Passeriformes > Timaliidae > Oxylabes > Oxylabes madagascariensis. The sequence goes on along the minus strand of VYZR01041171.1, from coordinate 18,835 downwards.
TATTGGACAGTTATTTTACACTAACCATAACACTTATCTACTTCAACTACTGGTACTTAAGAACACACACCACAAAATGTACATCTTAAAGTGGTTGACACAAAGATCTCACCCCACTGAAAAACTAATGGACGTGATATGTAAAATATGAATGCAGAGTTTCAATTTAAGTAAATTTCCTACATGAAAATTACCATTTGAATTAAGGAGATGAGGTAATTCAAATCAGAAGTTACTTTCCCTAGCCCCTTGCTTTCCACAACAGAAATGCAGCCACCTTTGTAAAAATGCTCATGCCACTAGAAAAAGGAAAACATTTGAGCGTAGGAGGAATGGCTTAAAATACTCTTTGGTTTATCTAAATAATTTATTCCTCAATTATTTTCCAATTGGTTCATAGGGTTCTTTTGAAATCAAGATTATTAGATACTTAAAACAATGTGAAATTTTAACTAAGGAATTGAAGTTTTCGTTTTGTGTTCTCTCACGCAATTTCTGAGTATGAGTTTGAAGTATTAAAGGAGAAATTCATTAATCTTTCCTAAAAAGGGGAGACAAAACACATGCACAGCAGAGAGAGTGGGTGCTCTTTTTTATTAGTTAGGCCTAATGCCATTTCACTCTAGTGAGTGAACTATCCACAGCATCTTTCACACATAAATGAAAAAAAAAAATTCATACGAATGAAGGAGAATTCAGGATTTAGGATTTTGACTAACAAATGTAAAAGGCATCAGCCCCCACCTCCTTTATTTTGCTCTGCATTTCATGTATTTAGCAAAAATTAGTTTGCTACTATACTTCAGAGGCACCAGGCTCCAACCCCACCTCAGCCATTGAGGACCTGGGATCCTGCTCTGTTCTCCTGCGTTTTCCTGGGGTTTTGGCTTTGTAACAAGATAAACATGAAGACCATGAAAATCTGCCATATAACCAAAGCCCCATCAAACACAATTAAAACTTTCCTTAAAAAAAAAAAAATCCACCAGGAGCATCCTGCTGAACGCAGGCACACAGAAAGCCACAGTTCAAGGGCACGGCTCCCAGGCTAACCATGCCTCCTCCGAAGGAGGATCCCCCAACACCAGGGCACGGAGCACACACCAGGCCAGACTCGGGGCAGGAGCTGCCCCGGCCGAGGATGCGCGCGTTCCTCCGCAGGGAGCTCGGCCGGGAGCCGCAGCGCCCCGGGAGCCGCCACAGCCCGGCCCCGCTCCGCGGCTCGGGGCAGCGCAGCCCGCGGCTCAGCCCCGGCCGCGGCCAGCCCAGCCCACCCGTGCGGCGCCCCCGCCGACCTGCACCGTGTACACCCAGCCGACGTCCATGTGGCTGTGGGCCACCACGAAGGCGCGCAGCTCGCCGCCGGCCCGCGGGAGCAGGGCGAGCAGCGGGAACAGCGGCAGGAGCGGCAGCAGCAGGATGCGCGGCGGAGCCATGGCGGCTGCGGCGCTCCCGCCGCACTTCCGCGTCCCGCGGCGCCGCCTCCCCCTCGGCATGGAATAATAAATAAAGAGACAGGCGGCGGAGGCTCCTCCGGAGGGCGGGAGGTCTCTGAGGGCCCGCCGTGACCCCGCCTCGGCCCCGGGCGGCGCTGCGGGAGCGCGGAGGTCCCACAGCGGGGCTGAGGGACGGAAACAGCGGCCCCTGAGGGGCTCTCGCTGGGAATTCCGATAACACCGGGCTGCTCAAGGAGAGGCTGAGGTCTGCATCTTGGACAACCGTACTTCTTTTTTGTTTTTAGGAAATTCCTTTAAATTGAGCTCGAGTACTTTATTTCATGGTATGCTAGTTCATTACGGATTATTGTCTGCATCCCTAATGTTTTGAAATTGAAAGAGGATTACATTTTATGTGTTTGACCTTCTGATCCCATTGAAATTGGTTTTGTCACTTGTTTTATTGCTGCCAGGAACGGGTGGACTCCGTGCTGAGAACTGAAAAGGTAAACACTTCTGTCTGCGTAAGGTCCAAGTGAAAAGGGAAAAAAATCCAACCTCAAACTAAAAAATATAATCATATAATATAGTCCAGTCTCCTCAACAGTTTTTGTAAGCAGTTGCACCAGTTTCTGCCTATTAAATCTATTGGGATATTGAAAGCCAAAACAGATTAAACTATTTTTTAAAACTTCGATTCTTTAAATTACATACACTATCATATAAATCAACTACGTTCCTTAAGTTTTAGTTTTACTAAATCACATCCTTTTAACAACATTACAATTCTGAAATGACACAAAACATCCTTTCAAAGTCCTCGCTCATTTCCAGTAGTGTAAAAGTAAGGAACATCACATGAAGGAGGGGAACTGCTCCTACCTTCAAGTTTGGCGTGGATTTAGCATTACTAGATCCCAAACTTAGTTAAACCAGTCACCGCTCTGTGACTGAAGGAAACAATCACAAATAGCTTAGTAGTGTCCATCTGCAGATTTTCATAAAAGTAAAAGATTAATTCATTCTGGACTAGCTGGCTCTTGGGTGCAAATTAACCCATCTCAATATTCAAGACACCTGTAAAAAAGGACCACACACCATAAACACAATTTGTATTTATCTCCTTATTTTAGAAAGAAAAAAAAGGTGCTGCTTTACATACCAAATTTGGTGATTTTTTTTAACAGATAAAGTTTGTAAATGATGAAATCCAGAATGAAAAAATACTCTCTGTAAATCAGTAATAATGAGTTGAACACAATAAAATGGCCACATTCCATAAAACTTAAATCTAATATGAATAGATTCTCCCAGAACAGGGCCTTTGTTTGCTAATTCTAATTCTAAACCATATGGTTTAGAGTTTTCTACAAAAGAAGAGGCTAACACTGCAATGCTAATATTAGTTTTATTTTTGATAATACATTGTCATGATGAGCAATCAAGGTCTATAGGTATTTTTCAGGGGAAGTTAGTGCCATATAAGCAGCTGGATGAAGCTTTACTTTAATACAGCTCTATGATACCTTTCTCCCCCTCAAATCATCAGCATAAACCTTTTCAAGAATGCTAGTGTACATTTGGCAAACATATGGCTTGGGGATTTATATACACACACTGTCTAAACAAACTGGTGTTTTTACCTCAGAAGGCACTATTATCTTTGTAATTTAGGTGAAGTTCCCAGGAAAGCTTAAGTATCAGTGTTTTGCTTTGTTTCTAAAAGCAACTGGGAACATTTGCTGAATGTTACTCCCATTTTAAACCCATTTCCTTCAGAAACTGTAATTGTCCTTATTCTTTCACAAAGGCCACAGTGCGCCACTGTCAGGGATGCAGTGGAGAAGAATGTAAATATTTAAACAGAATACTTTTATTAGGAAAAAGTTAATCAAACTGCCCACTGTTTACACACCTGAAGGTATCAGGTGGGTCTGTACTTGCTGCCAGAAGGGGTAAACGTAGGTATGTCAGGTGGAATTTATACTGAAAACAATTCTCCTCTGCCATTTACACACCATTTCACAAATAGCAAAAAGATAGATGGAGGAGCCAGTGTAATTGTGCCATGACAGCTGCCTATGTCGATACTTTATCCTCTTGTTGGCTCCTAATCTCATAGTATGACTTGATTATAGTTCTTCTTCTGTTCTTTCTTAAGCTTTTCTCATTTGCCTATACAAAGTGTGGCTGCTCTTTTTGACACAAACTGTGCCATACGTGGGCCTCTGATACTGTTACCTTGATAAGACAGAAGTCGTAGGCAGGGTGCTGCCAACTACGAGCTAAGCAGTCAAAATTGTCTTAAATTAGGTTTCAAGAAAGTCACCTGGTGAACAGAACAATTAATGTACCTTTACATTCCCCTCCTGACATGTTTTTGGGGTGAAAGTGTCTAAGAATAAAGGCATTTATTAACATATATTTGCTCTAGCTAACTGTTTCAGTGCTTTATAATTTGCCATTTCCCTAACCATTTCTCACTGAAGGCAAAGGTCACTGTACAGAGCCCTTTAGACTTACTTGGTAACAGGTTTGCTTTCTTACTAACCTCTCAGGGATGCTGTAAAGACAGTTTGTATATCCACAGCGGCTCGTGGATCTGATGAAAACCACCCTCCAGCCTTGCAGTGCATATATACCTGGACAGTTTATGTGGAATTTGTAGCCTTAATCAGTAAGACAGCCCAAGTGTCCTGGGGACGGTAAGAGAACTGAGGTGAATGCTATGGGGCAAACGCAGCCGCGGTGAGGCGGGAGCGGCAGTGAATGCCACTGGCAGCGAGTGCCACTGGCAGCGGGTGTCAATGGAAGTGGGTGCCACTGGCAGCGGGTGTCAATGGAAGTGGGTGCCACTGGCAGCGGGTGTCACTGGCAGCGGGTGCCACTGGCAATGGGTGACACTGGCAGCGGGTGCCACTGGCAGGGGGTGCCTGGTGTGCGGTGTCCCCCACAGGGATGTGCGTCCAGGCTTCGGGGACAGCCGGGATGCGCGCCCATGCTCGCCAGGCTGCCCGCACCGCAGGCACAGGCGGCAGCTGCCGGGAGCTCACAGGGACACGGGACGGGCAGCAGGGAGGCCGGGCTGGGCACCGCATCCCGCCCAAGCCGCGGTGCCGGCGCTCTCTCGCACCTGCCGGGGCCGGCGCTGCCGGGCGCGGCGGGTCCTGCCGAGGCTGCGCCGCCTCCGCCGGGAGCTCCGGGCGGAGCTTTCCTTCCCTCCTTCCCGTTCTCCCTCCCCCGGCTCCCCGAGCGCCCCGAGGCAGCGGCGGCTGCCTGCGCCCGCTCCGCTGGGAGAAGGAGGAGGCGCCCCGAGCCACGGGCGCTGGGAGCGAAGGAAAGAGCAGTTCAGAGCAGTGGGCGCATTCCGGAGGGCAAACACCCATGTCCCACAAACAGGGTATCTGGAAACGCGCTCCTTCCCCCGGCACTCGCTGTCCCCTCTCATCCCTCCGTTCCCTTCTCAGCCCCCTCCATCTCTCCTCCCCACTCTCTGCCTCTCCCCGCCGCCGCCGCTTTCCCTCGCCCCCTCCTCAGCCCTGCGTCCCCGCTGGCCCCGTGCCCGCCTGACTGTGCCTTTCCTCCTGCCCAGCCGGCGGCCCCCCGGGCGAGAGCGCGGCTGACTGGTGCCTCTACCAGCTCAATGGAGCGGCCGAGTTCGAGGTCTCTGAAGGTGAGTACAGGGATGCTGAGGGGGCGTCCCCTCGCCCGCTGTCCCGGCCGGGAGCGTGTGGAGAAACGGGGCTCGCTGGTGGGAGAGAGACCGTGGCAGCCGCCCCAGCGTGTGCCCAAGGGCATTGTGGAGGTGGGCTGGCAAAGGGATACCTGCCGCTGGTTTGCACGTTCCAGGCCTTGTGAAAGTGTCTTGGCTGGTTTTGTTTTGGCTTTTTGGGGGGGAAAAGTTTGTTTTGCGTGTAGCAGCTCAGGTAGCATGAGTCCTTTTGGCCTTGGCGTCAGTGGGTGCTGGTGCAAGGTGGGCTGGAAAGTTTTCTGGCGTTTTTTCACTCTTTAACTTTGAAGAAAGTCACCTGGAAAGTTTTATTTATTAATGTTCTGTGATCAGAAGAAGGACAGTCTTCGGGTGTTAGGGCAGGAAAGTCTCTCCACTGTATTCGAACTCTGTATGATTTTGAACATGCAGAGTATTTAAACTTAGGTGCGAATCTGTTTTCCAGGATGCCAGATGTGTAGTGTGTGGTGCCCATGAGCACCTTCCAGTATCTGTTGTCAATGAGTTAAGTGGAACTAAGACCTCATCTCAATGTTTTTGGTCTGCTGGGGTTATGTATTTCTAAGAGTGTATTTACTCTTTGTAAAGCTTTAAAATGCATCAGAAGTTGAGTTAGACTGGAAAACTTTCCAATACTGATGAAGGTGGCCCACTGTAATAGATTGGCTTCAGATTCAACATTACAGAAAGCTTTTCAACAGGGTAGTGCTGGAATATAGGAATTAGGTAAATAATGAAATCCCACTCATTTGAGATATTTAATATTTGTTTCACAAACATACATTGAAGAGATAAAAGTACAGATCTTGCCTTGGGACAGGCAGAAAGATTACCTGTTTGGTGTCTCTTCAGCTATTATCCGTGATCCTTTGGGATCTGAAGTTTTGTGTTATGTCTTGTTTTTTGCTGTTTGGACAAATGATTTAAACCCCAGTGTACTAATAATAAGCTATAGCTTGATCAAGGTTTTGGACTAAGTTTTTCTTTCCAATTATTCCATGGTGGTTTATATTTCAAGGGGTACTTAACAGTGTGTGTAATTACACGCAATTGCATACTAAAGCATTTATCGAAAGATGTGATTTTTTTGCCTACGTGATTTTTTTTGGTAAAACTGCATACCAAACCAGATGTGATGACGATAGATGGGGGTGGAAATTATATCCGTGTGAGGGAGTGTAATGAGTGAGTGACAGCATTCCTTAGGCATCACAGAATGCTGAAAATGAGCTTTAGGTTGGCATTTACTTTCATTAAAAGATTTGAATGAGTAGAATATGCTTCTTAACCTCATTTGTCTGGGTAAATACCAGTGTTTCAGCACTGCTTTGAGATGATAATGTTTTTTTCTCAACAGGTGTTTTATTCCTTTGATTTACTGGGTCATCTCTTTTTACAGGGCATGTTCTTTTAAATTACTTTGCTAACCCTGACTTCAGTTCTCTTTAATGCTGCCAATTTTTGGATTCCCAATTTTATTCCACCACTTAAATAGGAATCTTACATGTTTTCTCTTTACTCAGCATGGAAATATGTGAAATTCAGAGACCAGAAAACAAGCCGAAGCAATGTAATTTGATCACACAAACTGTAGAATCAGTTATCTGCAGGTAGTAAACTCTGTTTATGTTAATAGTATTGTATATAAATATGACATGTATTTTCCAGAGTACATGCTGGCTATTAATGCCACTTATATCTGGGAACAAGTACAGCAATATAATCAGCACACTTTGCAGAAGTGAAAAATAGTTCAAAGAAAAGTCCATGGTGGCAGGTGACTTGACCTCTTTTGCTTGACAGTGTTTTTGGATTAAGTCCAAACCTTTTCCTTTGCTGAAGTATGTCTCTAAAATAAAATAAATGACACAAAGCTAGACGGAATCTTTAGTTTAAAATGGATTGTTCCTGTGACTTCCATCACAGACTTTCTTTTCTCTCTTTATCCCCGTTCTTTTTACTTTTCAGAAAGGCCACGACTTTTAATTGCAGTTGCATTGATTAGGATCACCTAACTGATGAACAAAAGGACTAGTTTATCTATATTAAACATTATAGTGTGATTTATATATCTAGATAGATATCTGTGTATATAAACATTTGCATAGTAATGTTGTAAGTTCAGTTAGTCTTCTGGGCATCTCTTGCTGCTTTTGCTATTGAATGCTTGCATTGACCTTGTGGTACTCTTGTCAGTTAGACTTCAGAATTGTGTTCTGCAACGTTTCTGTCTTAGCCTAGGAAAAAAAATTATTCTTTTTCCAAAAATAGATGTGTTAGATGAAAAACATTCATTTACATAACAGAAAAGCAAAATTGCATATTTCAAATGCAAGGAAAACAGAGCATAGTAAGTGAACTATCACAATCAAAGCCAAGATAATCATGTTTGATTTAGTCTTGCTGCCTTGTAACAAAATCCTATTTCAAATATTGCTACTTCTATAATTAACGTCTAAGTGCAAAATATATTTTATTCATGCTAAAGATCTCAAAGCACTTTGCTCACAGTAAGTGCAGCCTCACAAAAGCTGGATGAAGAACAGTATTAGTGTATCCATTTACAGGCTTCAAGAATGAAATACAGAAGTTAAGGATGTGATTTTTTAGAAGCTGAATGTCAACTATTAAGCAGATAGCAATGTGGGACTTCTGAAAAGTCAAATCTTTTGCTCTGTGTCCAATGATCTACTGGACTGTTTATAGGATTGCTTAATCTAGAGCCTTTGCTTTAAGTTCCAAATCACATTAGCTTCTTGCAAACTGTGTAAGTTAAAGCATGTTTGAAATAATTTAGGCTGTGAATTCTAAGTTGGCATTATGTTATTCTAGATATGAATGATTATATGTTTGATGAAAAGTTTCAGTCAAAAATAATATTTTTAGTTTTCACTCTTAAAGTTACCTCATCAAAGACTTGAGATTGGTTTACAGTGTAAATTTCCTTTTCATCTGTTTTGTAACTTTATGCTCTTAAGTGGCTGAAAGCACTGTTAGCATCTGTTAGCCTTGTGAATTGCAATGTGAACCTTCCCATGGTTTCCTTCCTATTACTTACCTTATGCTGCTGTAACATTCTCTTTCATTTATGAGTGATTTGAAGTGAGATTTATTTAGAAGATGGGTAATCTACTGTTTGTACTTTGTGAAAGTACAATTGAACAGTGTACCATTTTAAGGAACTAGAAGACTTGTGAACTGATTAATATGAGTTTAATCACTGTCAGGTTTATCTCCAATAGTATTTTTTTTTAATGTAGTTTTCAGTCAACGACAGCAAGTCTGGATTTGGTTCAATACTGTCTTTTCCATTATTTCACCAATTCCATAGAAAGCAATGTGATTACACAAACTTACAACTAAAGTAATACTCTTGTGAGTCATGTGTTCATTAGCAAGGTCTAATTAAATAGGAAGTCTCGTCTGTAGATGCTTTCACGCCCCAGTCCTTTTGTGGCAGGACCAAATAAGTGATCTTTCCTTAGTCTTTTACAAAAAGGCATGGTAGCAGTCCTTTTCTTAGTGCTTCACAGTTTGCCAAGATTTCTTTCAAAGGATCATCACTGTGAATGGATGTTGTATTTCCATCTTAGTTGGATGGTGTGTGCTTTACAGAACTGGGCTTTCAGTTGTCCAGTTTGGAGATCACAGAATCATAGAATGTGCCAAGTTGGAAGGAAGGGACCTGCAAAAATCACTGAGTCCAACTCCTGGCCCTGCACAGCATCATCCCCAAGAAACACACCATGTGCTTGAGAGCATTGTCCAAACTCTTCTTGAACTCTGTCAGGCTTGGAGCACTGCCCTGGAGAGCCTGTTTGAGTGCCCAAACACTGTCTGGATGAAGAACCTTTTCCTAATATCCAATTTAAACCTCCCCTGACACAACTTCAGGCCATTGCTTTGGTTCCTGTCACTGTCACCACAGAGAAGAGATCAGTGTATGCCCCTCCTCTTCCCCTCATGAAGAAGTTGTAACTGCAGTGAGGTCTCCCCTCAGTCTCTTTTTCTCCAGGCTGAACAGACCAAGTGACCTCAACCACTCCTCACACGGCTTCCCCTCAAGGCCCTTCACCATTTTCACTGCCCTCCTTTGGATACTCTCTAATAGTTGACTATGTGTCTTACATTGCAGTGCCCCAGATTGCCCTCAGCACTCAAGGTGAGGCCACCCCAGTGCAGAGCAGAGCAGGACAATCCCCTCCCAGGCCTGGCTGGCCATGCTGTGCCTGATGCCCCCCAGGACAGAGCTGGCCCTCCTGGCTGCCAGGGCAGGGCTGATTTATATCCAATTTTCTGTTGACCAGGACCCTGAGGTCCCTTTCCGTGGCGCTGCTCTCCAGCATCTCAGTCTGTCCACACATTCAGGGTTACCCCATTCCAGTTGCATAATCTGGCACTTTCCCATGTTCCCTTCATGTGGTTGGTGATTGCCCAGCCCTCTCATTTGTTGAGGTCCTTCTGCAGGGCCTCCCTGCCTTTGAGGGAGTCCACAGCTCTTCCCAGTTTTGTATCACCTGCAAAATTGCTCTGTATCGCTTCCAGTCCTGCATGCACATAATTTATGAGGGTATTAAAGAGCACAGGGACAAGGATGGAGCCCTGTGGAACCCCACTAGTGACAGGTCCCCAGTCTGATGTCCCCCATCATGCCCCACCCATGAGCCAGTTGCTCAGCCATCCCTGATGCATTTATCCAACTGTGTGCTGGACGTTTTGTCCAAAAGGATCCTGTGAGAGACAGTATTGAAAGTTTTACTGAAATCCAAAATGAAGACATCAACTGGCTTCCCTTGATCAGCTAGGTGGGTTACTTTATCATGAAAGGAAGTCAGGTTTGCTAAGCAGGACTTCCCTCTCGTGAAACCCTGTTGGCTGTGACTGATCACTGTGAGATGTAGTGAGCTGAACTGTGATTTTTCTGAGGACCACAATTCTGTTTTTATTCGGAGGAAATCAAAATACTTGGAAGGGATTGATACTCCCCTTGCCTCACCCCAGCGAACATTTACAGTCACAGTATTGATTAGGTTGGAAAAGACCTCTGAAATTGAGTCCAACCTATGATTAAACATCCCCATGTCAAGCAGAACATGGCACTAAGTGCCATGTCCAGTCTTGAACAGCTTGGGCTGCTGCCAGCTTACATACAGTGCTGTAAGGTATGTCACAGGGCTTGTATGTATCCTCATAGCCCCTCTGTTGCCATGTATGTGGATAATACAGTTTTTCCAGTCCTATCTCACACATCCCTGTTTATACATTCAGCAAGTCCCTGTATTTCATCCGTCCTTTCTTTTGCGCTGACTTATATTGGCATTTGGTTGGTTAACTATCGCTGATGTCGGAGAGCTACTGCAGCACAGGGGAAGGGCTTCTGTTTGAAGTGGTGTCATCATAATTTACTCCCATTATAATGTTGAATGTGCTTGTGTAAAACCAGACCCAGTAAATGACTCATTACAAGAAAATGTGGATATTTGATTATACTTCTAGTTGTTGCTGCACAATCTGACATTAAGTTTCAATATGAAAAGTTCAACGTGATAGGCAAAGAGGAAGGGTTAGGATATATTGAAATTGTATTTTTGATAGCTTTACTTCTAGTGATAATTTTCTACAGTAGTCCATTTATGATATTTTTATATGTGGTTTACATGGCATGGGTTTTGTAAAAACCATTAAATCAGATATTTCTGTAGATTATTATAAAAAAACTGACAAGAAAATACTGGAAAGTATATGTACTTGTTTTGAAGAGGAAAAGGTGAGTGACTTATTTACATTTTTTATTTGTTGTTTCCTTTTTTTGGTGTTTTGGTTAAGAGCTGGTTTGAATTTATGAAATAAATTAATTTTTTAAAGTACATTAAGATGATTTAATTACAACAATACGTAAAATCCTTGCCTACATTGCGTTTCCATTGGAACTTAATATGAGTGCTAGAGTGTGTTTTCTCGTAAGAGTCATTACATGTCATTTGACCATAAAATAAATACTTACTAATTATTTTATTTTGCAAATATCTGACCGAAGACATTAACTCATTTTCAGTAACCTGAAAAGTGGTATTGCTGTTTGGATTAAGCTTGAAAAACAGACTAAACTTTTCTTTTTTGCCAGGTTTTTAGATTTTCCTTTTTCAAGGACTTCACATGGTGCTCTAACATTCTGTACTTTAATTCTCTGGATCTTAAATGCCATAAGTTGCAGCCTTCATCATCTCAGTTTCCAGAATGTGGTCTTCAGCCACTTTCCTTTTTGCTTTCTAGTCACAGAGTTGCAGACTCATTTAGGTTAAAAATGACCTCTCTGATCATTGAGTCCAGCGTTTGACCAAACATAACCGTGTTAGCTAAACCATAGCACTAAATTCCACATTGAGTCATTTCTTGAATACTGGCAGTGACGGTGATGCCACCACTTCTCTGAGCAACCCATGCCACTGCTTAACCACTCTTTCAGTGAAGAAATTCTTCTTGATGTCCAGCCTGGACCTCCCCTGGTGTTTCTTGAGGCCTTTTCCTCTTGTCACTTGTTACCTAGGGGAAGAGACTGACCTCACCTGGCTACAACCTCCTTTCAGGTAGTTTTACAGAGTAGTAAGGTCCCCACTGAGCTTCCTTTTCTCTAGACTAACACACTCAGCTCCCTCTGCCACTCCTCTTAAGATTTACTCTCCAGAGGCTTTACCAGCTCTGTTGCCCTTCTCTGGACTCGCTTCAGCACCTCAATGTCTTTCTTGCAGTGAGGGGCCCAGAATGGGAGACAGAACTTGAGGTCTGACCTCACTGGTACAGGGGTGCAACCTGAGTACAGGGGGTCAGCCACTGCTCTGGTCCTGCTGGCTAGAGGTTTGGTGATCATCTTCCTTATTTCACCAAGAATCAAAAAGTTTTTATCATTTCCTGGTCACTGTACCCAAGATGGCCTCTGACCACCAAATCTCTCACTGACACTTCTCTGTTTGTAAACAGCAGGTCTAGTGGGGCACTGCCAGTGCCACTTTCCAGTCTGCCCTCTTTCTAGGTTCTGTTGGTTTCACTTTTCCTTTGTTCTCTGTAACTCTTCCCTCCACAAAGGGTATTGCGGGTGGCCTCCATCCACTGACTGCTGTACAGTTTGACAAAGATGTCTCTCCTCTGTGTCATTGAAAGTCTGCCATTTGCAGACTGCATAGCAAACTGCCTGCATAGCAAACCTTAGCTGTTTTCCCTCTCACTCACTCTTTCCCGGTCCATAAGGCTTTTCATTTTATATGATCGTTTCAGTTCCATCCAAATAATTCCTGGCCATTTTAGTTTTATCCATGCTTGAATGATCAAAATTTCCTTGGTATTTCAATTTGCCATATACTTTATGAGGCACTCAGTATATGTATGTCATGAAAGATGAAATCACACTGTTGTGGGCCTGATTATGCAGTTATTAGCAAATCAAACATCATGCTTTCGAGTTACCTGGTCCAGAATTTAACAGGGGCATCTTTTATGCACCCTCTTCCTCATTAAAAACTCAATAATTTAATTAAGGTAATGATTCTGCTATCAATAATTACACTGATGAAGTAAAAATGATCTGGTCTGTAAATTTGCCATTTAGAGTAATTTTTATATTTAAGTCAAACATTGTCATTCAGCTTGAATAGTGATGGACAATTTAGAGAGTATAGCTTTGCCTGTAGTTCCAGCTGAGATACAAAAAAATCACCAGGTCTTCACAAAGCCTTCTCTTCAATTATAGGTCAAGTGAGAAAGTCAGGGTTCCTTTATGGAGATGAATTTTATATAGGGACAGAGAGTACCAATTTTCTGATTTTTCCAATTCCAGTGTAGAAATGTGTGTAGAAATTGCCCA
>VYZR01041170.1:7267-49459 GCA_013400675.1 Oxylabes madagascariensis | reverse complement strand
CCTCTTTTTACCTGTCTCTTCCAAATATTTTCTGGGTTTGACCACAAATACACACATAAGCCAGCTTATTTTAGTTTACTTATTTTCTTCTGAATATATATTATTTTCTTTGTCCTTAATGCCCTACTAAAAGAGCAGGCAAAGGATTTCCATCCTCATCATTTTTCAAGAGACAAGTGAACTTGGGTGAAACTGCAACACTGTGCAGCCACTATCAGTGAGAAAGAACACTGCTTGCCTGCAACAAAGACAACTCACGATTTACTGTTTGGGTGCCATATGTTGCTGCTTTTTAAATATCCTACCTGTCCGTGCCACCAGGTGGGTCCAGCCACTCCAAACTGCTCCAATCTTTTCATGTGAGAAACACTGAGTGCCAATCTTCTTGGGCTCAGCAAGAAAGATGTCTCTGCTCACCAGTTGCCCATGTTTGTTGCTGCCCCAGACATACAGGTGTCCTTCATCTACAAAAGACAGGGAAGTAAAATCTGTTTAAAGGGATATAGATCTTATACCACCAGATTCAGGCTCTGTCTCAGTTCAGTGATGCTGACGAAGGAACATTTCATTCAGTTTGTGTTCTCACTGCATGCTTTTTCCTACCATTCTTTACCATTGTAACTGGGATATCAGAAATATTTGCAAGGGCCTTAACAACACAGTCTGTTTTCTGAGGGCTGCACAGACTCCCTGAAGCAACGAGAGCTTTCAGGTCAAACTGCCTAGATGTTTATAGCAAAGACTAATTTTTATTAAAAAACTAACCACAGTAGTCAATTTCTCTGAGTAAAAGAAAATCAAAGCAACTTGGAGACATTCACTGAGCCGTCTCTCTCTGTCCACCCTGTCCTTGCAGGCCAGCTATTATTTCCACTCCAAAGCTTTGATTACATCCAGTAAATAACTTTCTGGACTGCAGCAAATAATTCAAAGCCTGGCTGGCTGCTCCTGCTCTGCTTTACAGTCTCCCACCCTCTCTACAAGAGCCAGACTCCCAGCTCTGCTTATACCAATTCTGCCTCCTTCAGCTTGAACAAATTCAGTAAATCCCCCAAAGCGGGGACAGTCCAGTGCTCCTTGACTCACCTTGCACAGTCACTTCCTAAAGGAATTGGACATGCAGCTATGAACACACCACTAAAGCAGGCATTACCATCACAAGGCAAAATTAAAATATCATCATGCTAGACAACATTTGAGGGAGTCCTGTAAACGCTCCCATGTCTTCTCCACCCCTTTCCTAGAACAAGCATTTCTTCAAATGCACACTCCAGGATTCCAACCACAGGGATAAATCTTTTTACAGAAACACCCACAGTACTTTATATCAATGCAAGCTGGAGTTGCTCACAGCCTAACAACCAGTGGACACCAACACAGTGACTGCTCAGATGTGTCCTTCTGCAGACATAACATGTCATTAATTCCATCTTTTCAGGACAAAACCATACCTCCCAGGTCCTAGGCCTCCACAGTAAAAGAAAAAAAAAAATCCACAAAAAACACTTAAAGAGAACTTGAGCTGTCAGGCCTCCCTGAAGTCTTTGCCAGCCTGCACAAGCTGGAAGCGTAACAAATAAATCTTGCACACATGATCTTGTACGTTATTGTGGGCCCAGAAAGATTGGAAGCCACATAAGTTCCAACATGGAATTGTTTGGAGCATACAACCGCAACACTCAAGGCAACAGGATGTCTCAGGTCAGCACTGAATTCATTACAAGTGCCACGGAAAAAGTAAATTTTTCAGAGGGAAAAGAAAAAAATAAAGCAGAACTTAGGCTACAGTATATTTAATAATCTCACTTTGGTAACAGCAACAGAAAGAGTAAGCCAGGAGAATTCCACTATACTACTCCTGGTTAAAAATAGGCAAGGAATGAGACTGGGGGGCGAAGCCAGTATTGACAGTCATCTGCAGGACTTCCCATGTTCCCCATTAAAACAACACAACTGAAATGAAACGGAAAAATAGCCAAGCAATTGTTTTGTTCAAATATTTGAATTCTCTACTGAAATCGATAAATTCCTTCCCAGCATGAAGTACACACACCTTCTGGAGATGGTGGGAAAAAAAAAAAAAAGAGGTGACAGAAACACAACAAAGAAAAACACTATGGCCATTCATGTTCCACATTAAAATGCACTGCCTTTGTCACCTCCTTTTACAGAAGGTGTATTTGCTTTATCCTGGGAAAAGTCACATGCTCAACCCTCATCTCATTTCTTGAGTAGGTTTCAACAAAAACTTAGACACTGAGTCTTGGCACCGCATTCGCAGCCCTGGAGGGTTCAGGCCAGTTTGGATACCAGTAGACTCTACCATCCTTTTTTCCAAGAACCCTGATTCATGCTTATAATAACCCACACCAACAGTTGTGTCCCAAACCTGCCTGGCTGCAGGTATTTGATATCCCATCAGCAAGTGACTCATGGAACAGAGGCAGAGAAAACTGCACCACAGTGCAAGACATTCCTAGAAAAAAAAGACCCATTTAAATATTACACCCTGCAGTAGTGTCTTTACTATATCAAGCATCTTTAAAATGCAAAATATTTTAAGTAATAACTATCTTGTAGGATGAAGGGCAGCAACAGCATCACATTATAAAAATCTTTAGCACTTACTTTGTCAGTCTTGGTCCCCCTGCTGTCAAATAGACCGCTCTTAAATAAAAAGCAAAAGCATGAAAGAATAATCCGTTCACTGTCTAAATAGAGAGTGCCAATTATCTAAAGTAGATTTTATTTGTTCTTACAGTTTGTCTTCACTAATCTTGCATACACTTTGCATCTCTAAATTCAATACAATTTACATCTTGGAACATCTCCTCATACAACTAAATCTCTACAGATCTGCATAAGCAAATACTCCAGTCCTCCTTTAATGATGACAGAGGTACCAGATGGCTGCAGATTTGCTAAGAACTCGTTCCTGTGAAGTTTGGCAAAGACTTGTCTTCATAAGGTTCAATATATTTTACACACTTCAAAACTGTAAGATTACAGCATGAAAGCTATTCTGTTTCCCCTTCTCCCAATCTGTCAGAATAAAAAGAAATCTCTATTAGACATTCATTACTGGATACTCAGTACTCCAGCATGGGAGCACTGCCTAAGGATCAAAGGACAAATGGCACATATTATGGAAGTGCCTAATTAAAGCAACTTCCTACTCTTCAAACAAGCTTTGTGCTCTTACACCACAGATCTGCACACTGTCAGAGTGGAGCCTAAGGCACCTCAGACAGCTCCAGGCCTTCTCACACCCCTGCACTGCCCCACACAGAGGCATTAGCTCACACTGCTATGGCTACCCTGCTCCTGCTGCCGTTCCTGGGAAAACCACCCAGCACACCTCTTCTCCATGGGCACAGGGTTGCACTGGTTCCAGCAGTAACCAGTCACCCAAGAGGACATCCTGCTGCAGCTCCAGAGACTTACAAATCCATTCACAATTTCTAGTCATTAAGAGCCCAGACCCTGAATTACATAAGGGCTAAGGTCACACCTGATCCCAAGAAAAACAGACAAAATTCAGAGAACTCAAAACATGAATCCAGCTCTTAAAAATAACGAAGTTCTCAGAGTGCAAAACTATTACAAAAAAATTACCAGAACAAGCTAGGCCAGATTAAATTTCACCAGTTTTACCAAAGTCAACATTTCAGAAGCAGAGAAACCTTTGAAGGGTGAGATGAGGACTTTCACCTCTGTACCTGAGGCCTACCTGTGAGGGACACCGAATGATAGGAACCTGCAGCAACTGTCTTCACCTTTACATCTTCCAGGCCTAGAAAAAATGTAGTCACATAAAATTCCTACAGCAGGTATCAATTCACACACAAACATGCATACAAGTGTAACAGGATGGTGATGACTTCTATAACAAAAGGCTCTGCCTTTGGGCCCCAGACGTGGCAAGACTCTTTTTCCCCACAGATCATGATTTTCTATGACCATTCTTATCCTTCAGGTACTCCACTACATGTTTACAATACCACCTGGCCTTATAAAAAGGAAGATACATACCACTCCAATTATATTTCTGCTCTATCCACCCACACAGAGGAAGCAGATTCCTGGATTACCTGCCACTTCACAGGGTTCCTTTGCTGTCAAGAACAGAGGGAGGGCTTTTCCTTGGCTTGCACGCTTTGCCTGAGATGCCATCCCAGTTCCCCACTGCAGCACCAAACCTCTGTCTTTTCAGAGAAAACACAAATAAAAGAGATTAAAACCCATCAACCACCAACAAAAATCAATTCACACTTTAATGAACAGTCATTCATTCAAGACATTTTCACTAATTCAAATGACACCATAAAAGACTTTTATGCAAAAACCATTCAGATAACCCTGGTGAAGTCAACAAACAGCTGTAGTCTCAGTATATATGTAAGAAAACTAAGAAGGTGGGAAGCGATTGCAGACTCAGTAACAGAAATCCCGCGGTTGCAGTACCTCAGGAATGGATACAAAGTTCTTGTACTTTCTCTTCCCTTTCCCCCTCTTGATGCCAATTTGTTTGTGCAGCACAGGGAATCTCAATTCCCACTATTCATACAAGCACCAGAGATCCCAATATTCTTCCAAGTATCTCCTGTGCACCCTCAGCTCCACTACCTGGAATCCATACTGAAGTTCATGCAAAACTAAACCAAATACAAGAGCAGGTATAGTTTGTTTTTCCTCAGTTTTAACACAACCATGAGAAAAGGAAGGGTTTGATTTCTACTGTTACACCATGAACAAACTCAGAGTCTCTAGTAAAAGCAGAAAAAATATTTCGTTTCATTCTTGTGATTTTCCAGGTGTCAATTTCAATTACATCAGTTAAAAAGCCATTATTTATGTACAGTTCCATTTTGAAGCATCTTATACAAATTTAAATTACTTTGCGTACTATAATGAGTTCAAATCCTAATGTACTTTGATTGATCAGAAACCCTTTTTCCTGAAAAAAACCTACTTTTATGCTTTGTTTCAGAATAAGAAGGAAATAAGTATGTTTTCCATCCATCAGAAGATCAACTTGTTAATAAACCATCACGCTGAATTCTTGGAAAAAGTTTTTCCCCATGATTTTCCAGGAAGATGGTTCTAGAATGTTTACTATTCATGTTACTTTGTCCCAAAATCTTACACTCCATGTCTTTAAGGTATATTTTACCCATGATATTTAAAATAAATAGTAGAATAGATAAATTTCACCCACTTTTCCTCCCTCTCCTCCTCCAAGCCATTAAAATCCCATTTCATTTGTTACTGAAAAGATAGTAAAATTATTACATATTTACCTGTAGCAGCAAGGGCATGTCTCAGTCCAGCAGCAACATTCACCACCTTCTCTTTGAGAGACTAAGCAAATAAAAGAAAATTATAATTTAGTGGCCTTTTGCATTTAGTGCCTCCAGAAACAAACAGACCGAACAGAAATGGAACACTACAAAAATAGTGCTCACAATTCCAGCCTGCATGTCCCAATGCATATCAACATTTTGTATCACAAAGTAAGTAAATTTTGACCAATAAAAGTTAGTGGGAACATCTTCAAGAAATAAAAAAATAAATCAGCAAAGCAACTGGATGCACAGCATTGTGGCAATAAATAAAAAAAACAGTCAAAATATTCACATGAAAGAAGAAACGTTGGTGATACAAATATGTTTATTTCTCCATTTTAACTCAGTGTTCCTCAAGAATTACACCAAAACCTCCACAGTAAATACTGGTGATAGGCAGTACTATGTTGCATTAAGCAGCCAAGTTACTGATGGAATTTTGTTTTCCACTGGAGAAAAACTGGAAAGTTTCCCTCCACAGCAACAGATCTCAGGAATCATATGGACGTTTCCCCTCTTCTGTTACCTCCCATCCCATCCTGTCTTGCTCTTACAGGGTTTTGCAAACCCTCTGGATATCTATCCTTGGTGGAAAAGCAGCAGGTGTACATAAAATAGATGGCATCAAGCCCAAGAATTTAAGGGATACCAACCAAAAGAGCAAATATTCGGCATGAATAGTTTGTTTGGTGAGGGATGAGAGAGATTCACATCAGCACTGTCAATACTACCAAATTTTAAGGCACCACACTGCAATGGATGCTCTCAGGAAACATCAAGGGCACAGAAACATCAAATGAACTAACTCCTACTCACTAGAGGTCACCTAAGGGGTCAGCTGCCCTCCTTCTCCTACATTAAAAACGCAACAAAGGAGTATCTGGCATGAGCCATGATGCTAAATAATTTCTTGTCTGAGAAGTGAAAGAGTCAACTTTCTGTTAGAAGTGGGAAACTTCTTCATACAGCAAAAAAAGCAGTCTTAGCCTTTCAATTCACCTTTGGGCCCTTTCTTTGTAAGCTTATCTGTAGCAGATAGGCACTATAAAAAATTAGTTGAAGAGTCTGGCTTAAAGCCCATTGAGGTCAGATGACCTCTGTAAGCTGCTGGAAGCAATATAAAGCACACCACCTTCTAAATCTTTACCTCAATCTTTTGTGGAATCAAGCACGAGCCTGAAATTTGAGGAAGTCCCAGTTGTCCAAAAGAGTTTGACCCACAGGACAGCACTAGGCCAGATCCTGCGAAAAATGAAGTGTTACAGCAGCATCAGTAAACCCATGAGCAATAGCACTGTAACATTATAGCAAGCACAATAACACAGCCAAGTAGCTCAAGAAATGACCTAACATGTCCCGTTACAAAGCCCCTGAGGCCAAGGGCTTCTGGTCTTACACATGCCCAGGAAAGGTCTCAAGTTCACTGGGACACAAGGAAGAAAGAGTGATTCAGCTTGCAAGGCAAGTAGCTTAAAACCTGTGAGTGCCAGCACATAGACTCATAGAACAGTTTGGGTTGGGAGGGACCTAAAGATCCTCCAGTTCCACCCCCCCTGCCACGGGCAGGAACACCTTCCACTATCCCAGGCTGCTCAGAGCCCCATCCAGCCTGGCCTTGAACACTGCCAGGGATGGGGCATCCACAGCTTCTCTGGGCAACCTGTGCCAGTGCCTCACCACCCTCAGAGGAAAGAGATTCTTCCTAATAACTATTCTAAACCTGTTCTTTTTCAGTTTAAAGCCTTCACTCTTTGTCCTATCACTACAAGCCCTTGTAAAATGTTCCTCTGCAGCTTTCCTGTGGCTCCTTTAAGATTCTGAAAGGTTGCTATAAGGTCACTCCTATCACAGATGTCCCAGGGCAGGTGCAGCCTTTAGTTTATTATGGGGCTGTGCTGCTTTGTAACCACAATGCACCATAAAATACAAGGCAGTATAATTACAGGGGTGGTAGTTCCTTTGCTAAATTTACGTCTGATGTGCAAAATACAGAAAACCATGGCCTCAGTTATGCCATTTTAATCAAAGTAGTTAGTACCTTACTATTCACTCTGCTCCACTGATGTCAGAGTGATTTCTCATGTGGATGGGACTACTCAAGTAAGGTACTACTAAGATTGNCCCCAGCCTGTGCTGATACCGGGGGTTGCCCTGACCCAGGTGCAGCACCAGCACTTGGTCTTGTTAAGCCTCATGAGGTTCCCATGGGCCAGCTTCTCGAGCTTGTCCATCACACAAGCAGTAGCGTTGTGGAACTTTCAGTGTGTTCTCTACACCAAAGTATTTTTTCAGCTCTTAGAGAGAAAGATTTACCTACTAATATGATTGTAAAATCCCAGCCACATGCAACTTGTTTTACACAAAAGCCAGACAGAGCAGTGCACAAAGCAAAACGCAGCACATCCTCTGTGTGATTCAATCCCAACTGCCCATTTTTGTTGTGGCCACATACAAAGAGTTGTCCTGTACCTGGAAGAAAAAAAAAACAAACAAAACAAATTGTGTTCCACTGCACAGATTAAAAAGAGAAACCTACATCTGTGAGATCCTGTGACAAAAAAGGACAGTGATTACATTAGACACTGCAATCAAGTAAAAATTAAGAGAAACAGTTGTTTCTGATGCATCAGAAATATCTCTGAATAACTACAGCTGTGGAAAGCTGGGTCTGTCAAGGGAGACAATCCATATGGTGACAGGCACCTCTCACACTAAGATGCATTTTTTATCATGTTCACATCTGTCTGTATTCCTTCTTTACCATAATTAGCTGTGGCATATAGCAGAACCTTTCAAGGGCCAGATGTTATCTCCTGCTCCCTGCCTTAACACTTCTTAAGATTGAATAACTTTCTGACTCCTCCCTCCCACACACCCCCCATCCTCAATACAGAAAATCTGGCTTTTTTGTATGAAAGAAATAGCTGAAGAAACAGTCCTCACACAGCCACAAAGTAATCACACAATACATGAGCAACAGGAATTTCCCCAATTTCCCCAAATACTGAGTTAACTGGAGGAGAGGAAGCTGTTTTACAACTAAGGATTGTACTTGCTCAGAAACAGCGGCCACAGAGAGGTGGCAGCACTGAACCAACAGGGAAACACACATAAAAAAAGTGATTCAAAGCCAAACACCCCGTGCAAGAGACGTTTTTTTACCAGTGATAACTGCAGAATGTCCCCCTCCTCCAGCAATGCTTACAATGTCTTGACACTTGCAGGAAACATCTTTCAGGGCCTGAGGAACCAGCACATCCTCTTTATGACCAAGACCAAGTTGTCCATAGCTGTTTGCACCCTTCAAAGGCACACAGAAAAATAACACATTTTTTTGAAAGTTAACAAAAGAAGCACACATATGGTCCCAAGGACAAACAGGCATATTTGGGATATGCCACGGGTTAACCTGCTCCTAAAACCCCTCTGATATGTCACATAGGATTCCCAGGATTACACACCAGGACTGTCCTAACTTTGCTGTCATTAAGGGTGTCTGTGCAGCCCCAGTATTTCAAAAAGCATACTGGAATACAACCTGTTAAAACTTTAGCTGCAGACTCACAGTTACTAAGGACGAAAACCTTTATATCAGGATGATTGCCACATGTTTAATTTTAATGGCAATGATTCCCACTCATCACTAAGGTCTTACTCGTGCCACTGCTTTCTGGCAGGCTACCTCCAAAATGAGAGCAGAAGGACATGTTATCTTGTTCTGGAACCTAAACAAGTAAATCAGAAACATTTACACCTCGTTAACTAAGTCTTTTAAATTAAGGAGGTCCAGATGAAAATACACCAATTATAGGCAGTATAAGTTTATAGGTACAAAACTATAGCTACTAAACACACCATGGAAAGCAGCAATTGCCACCACGGTAACAAGTCAGGGAATTTCTTAGTCAATTTCAGCTCTGTGTCCAACAGTTCAAACTTCATTCACAAAAAGGGGATTCCATAACCTTCCCCATCCTACAGCGCAGTAACAGCAACACTCCCACAACGCTCCCAGCTGGTGGCCCCCAGGAAATACTTTCCCTGCCTCACCTGTACACCCATCTGCTCTCAATTTGCCCTCCACCTCCCCCGAAAGATGCAGCACCTGGTGAACGTTAAAAGGCCGCACTCCGCAATGAACATTTTGTACCCACAGGAACGCCGCCGCCTCAGAGAGAACCGCGGGGCAGCGGGGCCCGGCCCAGAGCCCACAGGTGGGCGAGGCGCCGGGAGCGGAGCCACGGGCACGCCGAGCTCTCGTCTCGCAGCCGCTCCTGCTGATACGCACTTTAGAGCGTGGTGCGGCCGCAGTTCTTTTGAAAAGATGTGTCACAACCTCCCGTTTGAGCCTATAACTCGCAATGAATTCTCAAGCCTTCAAACCCAGGCAAGCCGCGATGAGGCGCGGAAAGACCCGAGGGGCTGAGAGCCACACTCCGGTACCTCAACGCCAGCACCACTCCAGCCGCCCTGCCCTGCCCGCACCAACCCCGGCCCCGCGGAGCAAACGGGGCTGCCCAGCGTGAGGGATGCCCCCTCACGGCTCTCAGACCCGCTGCGCCCACCAGGTGAACCCGCGGCGCTGCTTCCCCGCGGGCGGGCACACCGCAGCCCCGCTCCCCCGGGAGGGCGAGCAGCGGCCCCGCCACCCTCCCGCCCCCCGGGCCGTGCCGAGGGCCCACTCACCCAGGCGAACAGCTGGGGCTCCATGGGACGGGGCCGGCGGCTGCCGGCGCTTCCCGCCGCCGCGGGCCGGGCAGGAAGGGGCGGGCACGGGGCGGGATCACGGGCGGGCAGCGCCTGAGCCGCGCCGGGAAGCGCCAACCCCGAGCCGCCGGCCGGCGCCTCGTGTTTGCCCGGAAAGTCCGCGAATGTCAGAGGTTTATTCCGCAAAAGGAGACGGAGGAGTCCTGCGACTTTATCCGAATAAAGGGAGAGAGTCCACAGGGGCACACACCTGTGAGGTTTTCTCTTTTAGGGTTTCAGAGGGGGCAGCCCCCTTTCGTCCTAATTCCCGGCCGCGTGTTGCTCTCTTCCTTTCCCTGCTGGCTGAAGGTACAGCCTTCCCGAACCGCACACCTAAAACTTAGTGTTTTACCCCAAAGCTCAGAAATTCAGGCTGTGCAGACCCTTGTCTGTTCCAGGAGCCGAGCTGTCCGGGCTCTGCAACAAACCTGCTGCCCAAAGTCCGTGGGGACACTGGGACCCATTCCAAAGACCTTAACACCCACACCTTCACCCATCAAATTGTTTGAAAAGACAGGAGCTTTCCTCTCACGGCTATTGCTACGGTGCCGAAGTAAAGGGCTTTGATGATTCTGATAATTACCAGCAACTCCTTTATTTCGTTGACTTTTAAGCTTCCACAATGGTTTAAAGTACTGAAATTATCACCGTCTTGCAGAAGGTTTGGATGGGTAAAGGCAAACGTACACGTTGTTAGTGCCGTGGAAGTGCATCTTCTAGCAGTATTCTAGCAGTTTACTTTTTCTTTTGCTACACAAATGCAGATAAAGGTACAACTGCTGGTTTTACAAAGTATTTGAAAGTAGGTGCTAATTTAACAAGTTTAAGAACTCCTACTTGAAATGTATACATAGTTCAGACAAGGCTTGAAGTAACACAGACCTATGTGTATTTCAAGAACATCATAAATCCAATGTTGTTAAAACTATAGCTGAATATTAACTGTTATTACAGAAGCAGACAAAACAGGTCCTCCCTTACTACTCACTTGGAAGGTTTTTTCTTTAGAAAGACAAAGTTCCTAAAATCTATTTTTAAATGAAGTGTAATGTTGTACACCATAATTCTACACCATAATTCTGCATCTGAAATGCTCTTTAAAACAAAGTTATAGTAGGGTAATAGCCACAGAAAAAACGATCTAGTCTTGATTTAAACAGTGAGTATTCTTGGAAAGGTTGGCCTGGCAATTGCTTATGGAAAAGAGGTATCCTACTAGAAAGCATATGAAACTCAAGCTAATTTTGAAGCACAGAGATTTTGTGAAAGTCCTTTCAAGTCCTAGCACCTCCAGTGTATTTAAGATTTCAGACCATTCTTCCGGCACGCTTTCTGGATTTCTTGATAAGATCTGCATATGAAAAAAAACCAGTGCCTAGGGTGCTATTAAATACACCCTGTACATCACAGATCCCCCACTCGAATGTCTCACATCCTGCACAAATGCCCAGGCCAGCAGAAACTTTGCACAGCTCTGCAGGGTGCTTGGAACTGTGGGACCCTCAACACAGGCAAGTTTGCTACTGTGCAATGCAGAAAATTCAGGACACTGCTTCCCAACACTTTTAAAGTGCTCTTTGGAATCAGGTATACTTTACACTACAAGGTAGTCTGTTGCCTTCATAGCCACAGAATTCCTATTAAATGCTTGGGCCTTTCTTTCAGTTATAGTTTGATTGATAGGGAATGAAGGTGTTCAGGTCAGGTAAAGAACTAAATGTATACTTGTGCAGCTCGTGCAGGTCAAAAAAGTGACTGAGCAATCAACAGGATATTTATTTTTATATCAAGCACACTGGTCTATGAGCTTTGGGTGTTATTTTAAACTCTGATGTTATTTTAGAGCCAATTGAGCTATTTTGAATATGAAGTTGCAGTGTGGAAATGGTTTTAGGTTTTATGCTAAGTCAATGCTTGATGGCTTGCTGTATTTTTTGTTAAATTAATTCAATCAGAAAAAACGCAAATGGTATCTCTGTAAGGAAAGGTCTTCCCTCAGGTGCAATATCAAGGCCAGCAACAAAAATCCTGACTCCTAGCCAATAGCAATTTTCTTAAAATAAACGTAATTAGGATTTAATGCAACAGCTGTATCTCTGTCTTATACTAGAAGCATGCCAAACAGCATATTTGCAGCTCTTTGTGGCAAGAATAATCCCTCTGAAAGCAAGATTTGACCCCTCCCTTTTATCATGTTGAACCTCCAGCTATTTGTGTCCTGATGCCTGCATTGTATTGTAATCATTCAAGTCTCAAACTTAGTAGCACAGACTTAGAAACTCTGAATTAGCACAGCTTCTATGCTGTCAAGTCTTCAGCACTATACAATCAGTAACATAGACTGCTGGAGTCAGAAATTGAATTCTCCCTAGGGTGAATTACTCCATTTTTGCCTCATAAGCCACGTCCTGCAGCATCTGATCCCAGCCCTGATTCCAGACCACACTTTTCCTCCAGTCTAACGATTTCTCTACTCCCCTACAAGTTCTAAAAGGCAATTCTGGGCCTTTTTTACCTAAGGGGAGTGGAGGAATGCATTTATGTGAGGAAATTTATGGAGAGCAACAAGATAGAATTGTTATATTCTTATGGGCCGTTCACTCTTCCATGTGTAAAGGAGTGAGTTCTGCATGCAACACATTATATGCCTAGAAAGAAACCAGTGGGGAAAAGGGAAGAATTGGCTTGCACCAATTGGTTTAACACCATGCTGACAGGGTGTTAAACTTCCAGCTGCTTGCCCATCTTGCTGAGGGCATCGCTGACAATGTCCAGCTCATGGCGCAGCTCATTCACCACGCTGGCGATGCTTTTCGTGTCTTTCAGGATCTGCACACTCTGAGTGTAGGGATTGTACTTCACCCCAAAGGGGCGCTTGATGGTTTTTGCAAACTCTCTATTGAGGTAAAAAAAAAAAAAAAGAAAAAGAAAAAAGAGTGTGTTATAGCCAAAAGAGGGTGTTATAAATAAGACATAAGCCACAAATGCATTCTCCGTATGCAGCCAGTATCAATACCCACATTTCTAAACTACTTAAAAATAGTCCTAATTGTTATATATCTCCCGCCCAGTACCTGAAAGATCAAGAAAATACTAACCAAAATTCCAATACTGTGAAAAATAGTTACAAAACTGTGATAAGGCTAAAAGGGTTTGGTGCTGCTACAGAAAGATATATAAAACCAAATCTGCTTTTATAAAAAGAAGGGGAGTGGGAGGGAGAGGGACGGAATCTGTACCTCATCTTTTCCTTTGCTTCTTCAAAACTTTCGGAAACAAAGTAAACCTCCTGGAAAGTTGTAATGAGACATTCTTGCTTGCAGGTGACCTTTGGATCAAAAGGCTTGACTTTGGCGCTGTCAGAGAGTGAGTGCTGGTAACATGTTATCATGGGTCAGAGGAAAACCACCATCCAAAGAATCCAGGAGGAAGATGACATGATAAAGTGAATGAAAAGGATTTTGTGAGATGATTTTAATGCATCGCATCTTAAATTTTTTATCTGCAGATGAACAGTGATTAAAGCCTAACAAACTGAATTATTCTGAACGGTCATATTCTGCCAGTCTGGGTGAGAAAAGGAACTCCACAGACACGAGGCATGTGTATAAACAAGAGCAATATTTTCACAATCTGGTTAAACCAACAAAGCTTTAATCTGAAAATACTTACCTGGACTATAACATCAAGAAATTATACTTCATAACAAGCAGCGGAAAATAGTGGCAATAATAATGAGGTACAAAGAAAAGAGGCTAACAGGCAGTAGCCATTCTTACCTTGAGCTCACTAATCGAAGAGAGCAAGCCAGCCCCATAAACTCGGAGCTGTCCCTCTTGCTTGCACAAGCCAAACTCTACCGTGAAGAAGTAGCACTGAAACAGAGAAGGAAGTAAAACAATTCAGCCTTCATCAAAGATGCTGTGGTGAACTAGATGGGAGCATTTCTATTTGTAGGTAGCATCAAATAGTTACAAATATCAGAGATAGTTATCACTCAGTTATCCTCAGATATTTAAAGAGGAGGAAAGCCAGAATGGAAGGATGAAGCACCACAGGACTGCATGTTTCTCATAAGAAAGGTGCATGTTAAAGATCACCCAGCTGGGCTGGAAGATGCTAATGCCAGTGAAAACATTGAGCTGTAAATTTGTTTTGAGAAATACTGACATGAAATCACAGCCTCAGCTTAAAATGAACACTGGATAGAGAGGATCTCTGAGGGAGGGAGAACAGCCCACTGCACTTTGTTTCTCATTTGCTTAGCGTGCTGTAAAATTAAAGACATTCTGTTTGCTAAATTTCAGGATTTTTGCAGCTATACAGGAAGGAACAGTGTTTTCATAGATGGCTTAGTTCTGCTCCCACTGGAGGTAGTACAAGTTTTACCACTAGCTACATGAGATGGGAAAAGAAATTTCAAAAATAGGCAAGCTAGTTCTTGTATAACTGGCACCAATTATTTTTCATCTAATTTTACTTTTAATCTTAAAATACTCTTGCCAAGGCATCCAGAGACTGATATCCAGAAAATTAGTTTAGTTTCTATTATTTTAATTTCTTGACTGAAAAGTATCTAATGCTAGCACTCACCACATTCAATACCATATAATTTCAATTAATTCTACACATTAAAGAAATAGAACACTTTCAAATCATTGAATCATGTTCCCAGAAGAAAGTTGACTTTGTCCAAAAGAAACAGACCATAAAATTTCAGTCTGCAAGAAGTAATCTACCACGAGAAGCTGAACCATTACTGGACAGTAGAGTGAAGAAAAATACCAGTCATATCAACTTTAAAGTGGGGGCTTTTTCCTAGCATAGAATTTTTTTTCATGCTTTAAAATCCAGAGACCAGTGAAACACACAGATCTAGTAGCTGGTGTGGCTAACGTTGACATGAAGCTCCAAATTTATTCGATGGCATGGGATCAGCCTGGTAAAGCGCAAAGCTTTTGATAGAATCCCCAGGCACTCAAACACTCACCGTTGCCAGTTTTTGGACAGCTTCATCTGATGCCCCAAGTGATGCAAGACCAATTTCCTGGGAGAACTGAGCAAAACTGGGTTCAGCCAAAAGAGGGACATGGCCTAGGAGCTCATGGCAGGTATCACTGGAAAAAGAAACAAAGCAAGAAATCTCATTTGTCTTTGTGGCAAAGTGAAAAAGCAACACCACTGAACAGATACCATGTCTTGCATTAAACTTTATTACCCAAAAGACAGAAAAGTGTCACCCATTACTCTGAAAGCAACTGAGCAGATCATACCAACCCTATATAAATTGCATAAAATCAGATTTTCAAAGGAAGGTGCCTGAAATTAAGGTCTGAGCTCCCCATTTGTAAGGCAACTGGATATTAAACTAACTGCACACGGTGATATCAGTAAGAGTTCTCCAATAGCATGCTGTACTTTTGAAAATCCTGCACTTATGAAGGTGACACTTGAGCATGCTGTAACTTCATTGCATTCAGCGTGAAGGCTGAATCTTCAGCACCTTAAAAATAAGTTTTATGCTGGTGTTCTTGAACAGCTTTTAAGTAACTCGGCTCTGGGCAAGCAAGATTGAAAACTTTCTCTCAAATTCTACCGCAAAATTAAATGACTCACGGCTCTGGTGTATAGAGAGGGTCCGAGCTGTGTCTGACATATTGAGTGCAGTGAAAAACTCGGAATGCTAATCCTGCCAAGAAGTCTCTGGGCGACAGATATCCAGCAACAGGGCGAATGGTGAAGCCTGTGCGCTCTGAAAGTGAACAGAGAAACTGTATCTTAGTTTAGCACAGGATGCACAAGGTTGTCAGCTTTCCTGCTGGAACTGAGGTGACAGCCACAGCACTACCTTGGCACAAAAGCACATGGGAAAATGAGGCACAATTAGAAAAATTAGGCGTAGGCTTGAGAATGAGCAACTTTTTTCTAAATGGCCCTACCTTCTGTGCCAGTGGATTTCTAGGATTCCATACCTAGAGTCAACAATACAGCCAGGTATCTCCTTAGCCAATCCTGACAATCTTTTCAGACACTGCCCCTCAAATGTCACTGCATGCATTGAAGACTCAATACATTAAAACACAGATGGCCAAAAGGCCTCTTAAAGGACCAGAATGAATACAAGTCACCAAGGATGTTTCCTTGTGCCCACAAAATAGTGGGATTTACAGTAGACCTCAGTTTATTTTGAAAATTAGGAAATTTTAGAAAACCAGCACATTACCTTTCAGGAAGCGGGACACATCTTCCAGCTGGGGGATATTGTCTTCCCTATATCCACAGTGTTTGGTGAGCAAGGGTAGGTTTTTAAGGTATTCTCTGCAGGCATAAGTTGGGTAAAGGTTGTTAAGCTCTCGGTACACAGTCCCCCAAGTCTTGATCTCCTCCTCAGTGAATTCAATCTTGGGAATTGGGTCACCGCTTCAAGAAGAGGAAGAAAGGACATTCCTTAGTAAATGGCTAATAAGAGCTGACTCATTTACCTACTATTAGTATTTAACACCTATATGACTCTGACACCTGACATTAGACTCTGTCAAATGCACAGTGAGATCTGGTCTATGTCCTGGAAAGCTTTTAGTCTAAGGGCTTGCCTTTTTTCCACTTTAACCAGTTGTCAGGAATCTTTGCATTGACCTCACTTAAAGTGTTGGTTCTGTATACGGTTTCTTAATTGTTTAATGCCATGAGCAAGGTTTGAAATACCTACATAATCTCTTCACATCTTCAGGAGCTGATAACACATCCCCGTGTTGGATTTCTAAGTCTGCAATTATTTTCTGTTACCCTTTTAATTTGTTTTAGGAAAAGAAATTCCCTAAATTAACAACACATAGTGTGACAGCAGCTAAATACACCTATCAGGTAAAAATCATGCTTCTGTGCAGAGGAGACAAGTGCCTGTCTGAGCATATTAATTTTAGTCTCTCTTCGCTGTATAGTCCTCAGGACCTTGAATAAAGTGGATTATGGCAAGGCCAGTATTAGGCTGCATTTCCACTGCCAGCCAAGGAACTGGCATGGAAAACCTTTCCCAAGGGAATCTCTGTCAACAACACATTAACAGTAATAAGCTCGGGACTGTAGTAACCAGTTGCTTTAAACATACAGTGCAATAGAACTCTAAATACAGACCCTTTCTAGGTCATTTTCAGTTGAGGAACTTGACTAAATTCAATCAGGCCACATGAAAATCATGTTAGATAGAATTTACAGCACTGAGTTATGAGACTTACTGCTTTAAGAGCTCCACCCCCCACCAAGAAGCATCTCTAAAGACAGAAGCTCTTAGAATTTCTTTTCACAGAAAACTTCTTATCTACACATCACACATGCTGATTTGAACCAGGAAAGAAAATTCAAGTATTAACATTTGCTCAGAAAATTTACTCTCAATGGTCAGTATGGGCTGTATACTGGGATTTTCCTCCCCTGCCTCTCCTTTGCAGAGAAGCTGACCAAGCCACATGGCCTCAGACTCACCAGAGCTGCCTCAATATACCTTCTCATCTTGTCTGACATCTCCCTTCCTTTTACCTCCTTGGCTCTAATTCCTGAGCTGAACCTGCATGTCTCAGCCTGATCTGAGCCCAGGAAGGTGAGCTTCTCACAGTCCACTCTGCTATTATTTCAAAGCACCCAGAAGGCTTCTTCTGGAAGAATTCAAGCTTACTGTTTGTAGTTCATAGCCAGGTCTGCAAAATACTTTCGCCTCTTGCGATAAACATTGTCTTTGAAACCCTGGTGGGGAGAAAGGAAAACACAGTTCAATGAGTTTCCAAGCCATAATAAATCAATCAATTTAAAATAAGACACTTGACATTTCTTCAGTTGGAGAACAGAAAAGTATGATGTGTAACAATGAAAGAAGAGGGCAGGAAACTCTTAGCTGTAGTCTGAAATGTTTAATAGATGTGAACTAAGCAAATACACCAAAGTAGGAATCAGCTGGTTTATGCAACTATATATTCTGTAGAGAAGGATTCATTTTAATCATATCAATATTTATACAAAGTTTGTTATTTGCATGATTATTCAAAATTACAGAACAAATTGCCCATTTTCACTGCCCAAATACCAGTTTGGTTTCTCCAGTAAGGAAGAAAGAAAGAGGAGGAAGAAAGCCTGCCTCAAAATAGCTTTTTTTAGCTTCTTTAATTTGTACGTGACCACTCGAGGCCCAGACCTGGAGTTCTTGCACAAGTAAGCCCTGCAGAAAAGCACAGGAACTGAACTCAGTCAGTCTTCCCTGAACAAAGAAAGAGAGATGAAATCCCCAAGAGAAGGTGCTCAGACCCCCAGAGACACCATTGAGAGAGAGGAGAGGGAGGAGGAAAAGCTGCAGTTTTTTTAGGTCAGCTCCACAAAGTATGTTTCCAACTATGGACTGGGTGTAGGGTGGGAAAAGTACTTACAGGGTGGTCGGCATCCAAGTCAGACCCATACATCAGCACCCGGTTTGCACACTTATCCAAATCTGAGATCTTCTTCGGAAACCAGGGAACATTCTCCATGTCTAGGGAAGGCATGGAATCCACAAGGTTATTAATAACGCCGAGCAGGCTGAGGGAGGAAACGCTACTTTCAAGTATGGCTACGGTGGTTACAGCTCACTCTATAAATTAAAGGGCATGAATAAGACAAGGGAGCCCTCTGCCTATCTGGCACCAGCCTCCAGCTCACACTTCCTCCTCGGTCACTGCCACAGTCTGCCTGCAGAGCACAGCCAGCTCCAGAGCCTCTGGAAAGGAAAGTTAATGTGGGTCTCTCTGCTGTAGTTAGAGTAGCGCCTAGAGGATCCCATGGAGACCAGGTCTCCCTGGGTACAGCAGCTGGAAATCTTGTAGGGTACAAAGGGTGCAAAGGAGAATAGAAGCAATTTGCCTGTGGTCTCTGGGCAGAGGGGGAGCAGGTTAGAGTCCTCTCATCCTGCTTCACTGACCATGGGAATTGGATATTTCTCCATGGTTATGTACGTGGGAAGCATCCAGCTTTGCCTTGAGGGGTCTGGGGGGCGAAGAGGAGGCCCCGCTGCCTGAGAAAGGTGCATCATTACAGTTTTGCTACCAACTACTTTGGGGTTATTTTTAGCCTAAGAGAGTTTTTTTCCAAGCTCATGGCAGAGCAGTTAATACACTATTTTTCTGCCTCAATGCTCTTCAGTTTACTTAAAAAGGTCAGGAGACTGTTTAGATTGAATTTCCCCTTACTTAGGGCTGAAGTAAGCCATTTCATTCAAGAACTCCAGATCTCTCCTTCCTAAGCACAATGACTGAGAAATACGTGGGATCAGCTTCCTGCTGCCCTGAACTTTGGCCATCTCTTTAATTAAAAGTAAAGGTAAACACAACATGTGGTATCTAAAGGTAAATGGCACCTCTGTGATACTAATATAAGTAGCCAGTTATGATTAAAAGTGGGTAAAAAAAGACAACAAAATCAAGATCTAAATGAGGAAATTGCAGAATCCATTTTCCACTCTCCCCAGTGTCTGAACTGAACTGGGATCTGTCAGTAGTACACCTCTGCCAAGGAAAAAAGCTCAAGCTCTGCGTACTCAAGCTCTGCACTCACGTTTTGCCTACAGGCCAGCCTGCTTTGACCTGCACGGATGCAGGACTCCCACTGGCACCAGCTGGGCTGTGCTGGGAAGGGACAGGAGCACAGACAGCAGACATGCATTTTGTAGCAGCCTGACACAGCCTGAACTCCCAGGTGACAGCCAGACTACACTCACACATAACACAGAAACAGGTACCTGGTACCAGGTGCCTGAAGACACTACACAAGTGCAGTTGTGCACAACCATAAAAAGATTTCAAACCAACACAATTGGAAGTGCATTTCCATCAGGACTGCCTTTTGTACCTACCATCTTCCTGGACATTGAAATGCTCTGTTGGGCTCACAGAGACAACATTGACATGGGATTTCAGGAGCTGGAAGATCTCGTTCAGTTGTTCTCTGTTACTGTCACAGTCCACAAAGATCTCGAACTCAGAATTTCGTCTCTTGGACTTCCGTGACTCAATGTGTACCAGATTTACATGCTTCTCCTGTTTAGTAAACAGTAATGTTCTCAAAGAGAGAGGCTAAAAACAATTGACTAAAAGTTAAAATAGTTTTTCAAACTAATATTCTACTGCCATGAACTATTCACCACCTCTATGAAGCTATTTTAGTTAATTGGATCTCTTGATAGCAGTTTACTAATTGAAGGGGTAAAAAGGTTTGATTGTCTATTCAGAAGAAAATGAAAGCAAACTTATGTTTTTTCAGTTTTATTTACATTCAGGAAGCACATAAAGACACAGTCAAGAGGTTTAAATTCATAGACCTTTTTCTTTCATCCTTCCCGTAGGAAGCTGATTAGGAAAACTCACCAAAACGCCAATCAAGTCACCATATAATTATCTCACAAGCAAGCAAGGGATTTAAAAGCAGTAGTTTTCAGGGCATTAGTTTCACTTTCCTTTAATCTGAAAAATTATTTAATCATGTGTTTTATATTAGGAACATTGAAAAAAAACCCAGGCTAAAACATTCAGGGCCACACACCAGAGCACAGTGGCACTGCACATATTCCTCACACAACACCTGCCCAGCAGCTGTGCAGTTGCTGCTCCTCTGTCTCCTTCAATCTGACTGGGCAGTGTGACAAGGGCAGCGCACTCAACATAGTACAGATCAACACCCCAAGTGTCTCCCTGCCATCAGCAGGGGCTTCAGACCACCTCTTATTCCTAGCAAAACCATCGAATGCCAATCCTTTTGTCTTGAGGGGAAAAGATAAACCTTTCTCAGCGTTAGTCAGTGCAGATAAGATTTTTAGCCAACTATCATCTAATTTCTGAGGCATACATCTGCCTTCATAGGTAATTTTGGGTGCAAAGTGGGAGCCAGGTTAAGAATCACATCCTTAATAAATGGATGCAATCAATTCTTATGTGTTCCAAAATGATCCTTACAATTTAAAAATGCAGAGCTGCTGTGATGATTATATGATTATAACATACATACCTGAAAGAGTTTTAATGCTTTTACAAGTCCTCCAACTTCATTCTTCAAGGAAAAAATGATGGCTGTCCTTCCTCTTTCAGATGCATGGTCTTCATTCTCTTTGTTATCTTCAATCATCATGTAAGCTGACTTATTTAACTAGATGCAAACAAACAAAAAATTTGTTTGAATGGGTAGAAGTGCAAAAAGTGTAAGTTTTTACATTTCAGGTTGTCTTGGGGTAATGCTGTGCTTTGACTGATCAATGATGAAAGGAAAAATATTAATTACATCATTACACAATAATAGAAATAAAGTTAAGCACTTAAAGTTTGTTAGAATTTGTGAGAGATTGAAATACCAAGATATTTTTCTTTTAGTTGAATGATTTTATGGACATCTTTAGTCATTCCCTAGGATGCAGAAAATGTTTTCAGTGTATAGTTTATAATTAGCATTGCTACTGGGAGAAAGGGGGGCAATAAGATGTCAACAGAAATAGTGCATTCAACAAAACTCTTGCTAGCAAGTTCAGTGAACACTGGCAAAGAGAATAATCCAAATCCCGCAGGACATAGGTAGGAAAAGATGAATCAGGATTCAGTAGATCAGAACTGAAAAATCTCTGCCTCTCTCTTGTTACATAACTGTAAAACACTGTTTTCATAGGGCAAGGAGACAAACCTAAGGAGGTAAAATGTTTTGCTGACCAGAACCTGCTGGCTAAAAAGACAGTCCCACTCTGATCAACCACAGCCAAGCTGCTCCATCTGCCACATCCCCTGATTTGTGTGCCAAACTCTTGGCATGATCACCCAGATCACAAACTAAAAATTCAGAGATCCCACACTGTCAAGACCGTGTGGTTTTGTACCTTACCAGGGATCACACTCCTCACTGTGTGGAAAGCAGCAGCCATCACAGACCATGTACTTAACTACATGTAGCCAGATTATAAATAGAGATAATACTGAAACAGTAAAGAATGGGGAAAATGCAAAGTAAAGAAAAAATACAAGGCTTATAAGCAGAAGCTGTCTCTCATATGTCTTCAAACCTTGCAAAAAAAGAAAGAATAAGAGGCGAGGTTTCTGGATGAGTCAGCGAGAAAGAGGAAAGGAATGATGAAGGCACATTATTACTATTTGGAATTATTTTTTGATCTGACACAGCTTTTAAAGATATCACTATCTTGCGACATTTTCAGAAATGAAAAGAGCAAAACAAAAATGCAATCAAAATGCACCAGTTCCATTGATTCCCTTATGCAGTCTCTCCAAATTTAATGATGTAATGAAAATATTTGGATTTCTGACTGGGTTCCCACCTCTAATGAGCTGCCGCTATATGATGAGCCTGGGCAGCAGTGTCAGACCCTCACATTATTTCTGATCCACCAAAGTCAACGATCTCCCTCAGCTTGAGTCCAGACACCAAATTTTCTGCTGAAAGTGTGTGGCAAGCCCAGTCCAGGTTCAGCGGAGCAGTCTGCAGGTTTCCCAGCTCACTTCAGTGTCAGATCATGATTACGAGAGCCAGGAACAGGCAATGAGCAAAGGCACTTCAAGCAGAAAATGAAAAGCTATGAACACCATGGTTACATACAGGTCATTGGTTGTTTTCTCAAGTGCAGAGAGGCCATTTGTGTGAGCCAAATCCTGTTCAGGTGATCCTGCTGTAGGAGAAGCTAAGAAGTCTCCACTACAAGTAGAGTTGGGTGGTGGTCTTTGAAGGCAATAAATGTAGGGCTGGTTTATGGAAGAAGCTAATATGCAGCACGTTGGCTTGACTCCACATTTAGGATCATTGACTTAAGCCCGGATCAGCCTTTACGAGATCTGGCACAACTGCAGGCAATGTTATGAGGTGCACAGCTGGGACAGACTACCTGCACTGAGAACGAACGCTCTTCTTTTGTGTTTTGCTGCTGCAACTCACACTGTGTCTAGGATCAGGTGACAACATCCACGAAGTTATGTGTTTAAGAGATCAATGGAGAAAATACAACAAAACATAGAATTGTCTTACATTAAGCTCTAGAAATGACCTCTAACTTATAAATTACAAGTTGGACAAGAGAAATTGAGATGCTTACAATGCCAAACGCACACCATTTACATATTTAACCCTACACCAGAGCTAATCTTTTGCTTTAATTAAAAAAAATGAACTGAAAATAGTAATGTGGCAACCATTTGGGTGCAAAGCAACAGGAGAAAATGATAATGTAGAAACAATACCTCTCCTCCAGTGGCTGCTCTTCACTTATATTTTATTCTCTATCAGTAACTCAGCAGCCCAACTCTAAAAAAATCGGACACTTTTCCTTTGCATGGTAACACATTTGAGCTTTTTGGAGGGTGAAGAGGGAATTAATATTGCATTGATGTTTTTTATAATGATGCAAATCATTAACTGATTTTCCACCAGCCTGACTCAGCCTTGATGAAAATACACAAACACAGTAATATTGTAAGACCTTTATTTAGATAGATAATTAGGTGCTGTTCGGTTAAAGGTCGCACTTTTTGGGACCCACAGCAATTATCTTCCCTTTCTCCCTCTCCCCAAAGGATGTTCACAGAGAGAAAGGTACATGAGGGTGCACATTTTGTGCTTTAATTATTTATATTAATGGATAACCAGGATTTAAAATTATCCAAACATATTTGCCTAAAAAAAAATACATTTCAGAACCATAAATTGAAGACGAAAAATTATTTTCAAAAGATTTGAAAAGGCATCAATACTGATTGACATCAATCATGATTAATAAAAACCGTCAATGGGCATTTTATATTCTCTCCCCTTTAAGTATCTGCCCTACTTTGTCATTGTCCTTTTGACACACTTCTAGGAAGGGTGAAGACATGATGTTAAGAGTGACCACAGCTAGATACCACATTACATTTTCCAGCCATACCAAGTTCTACCTCAGACACCAACCCAAAAGCTGTGCTGAGCAGCTTATTTGGCTTCCAAGTATCTGAGGGATACAGCAAAGCAATATTTTTGTGAAACTTACTCCATTACTGTCAGCATTCTTGTCTTCACAAGGAATTTTACAGACTTTATCAACTGCACAGTATCAGTAACTGCAGCCAGTGCATAAGTGCTGCTTTTATCTGATCTTCTCTGCTGCACTAAGTAAATTCCCTTATAATGTGAATAACCTAGGAGTGAGTTTTTCTGGGCTATATCACATCCTCTGTCTCCTAAGCAGTGATACACCAAAAGTTGCTTTTGCTCTACCTTAACTTCATATGCTCGCATTTACACTTTGAGATTTTTTTTCCCCCCTCTTTTATCCAGAAACAGCAGTTTCATCCCAATCCCAGCGGCACTGAGCGCTGCCATTGACGCCAGAGGAGCCTCACCCCCGGTCTCTCCAATTACCGCTCTCCAAGTAACCAGGGCCAGAGAGCTCCCGTTTTTCCCAAATCCCCGTTCGAGAACTGCAACAGCGAAGCGCCTGAGCTGTGACTCCACAAAAGTGGCGTTTACTCCGCAAGCCAGGACCGATCCCGGGACCGGGCAGCGAGGATGCCATCCCGCACTTCCCGTGCCCACCCTGCTCCCCTCACCTGTGAGCATCCCGCTCCTCCCGTGCCCGTCCCGCTCCCCTCACCTGTGCGCACCCCGCTCCTCCCGTGCCCGTCCCGCTCCTCTCACCTGTGCGCATCCCGCTCCTCCCGTGCCCGTCCCGCTCCTCATCTGTGCGCACCCCGCTCCTCCCGTGCCCGTCCCGCTCCCCTCACCTGTGCGCACCCCGCTCCTCCCGTGCCCGTCCCG
The DNA here is from genome assembly GCA_013400675.1 of Oxylabes madagascariensis. Taxonomy (NCBI): domain Eukaryota; kingdom Metazoa; phylum Chordata; class Aves; order Passeriformes; family Timaliidae; genus Oxylabes; species Oxylabes madagascariensis. The sequence continues at coordinate 24,578 of VYZR01041170.1, read as the reverse complement.
CTCCTCACCTGTGCGCACCCCGCTCCTCCCGTGCCCGTCCCGCTCCCCTCACCTGTGCAAACCCCGCTCCTCCCGTGCCCGTCCCGCTCCTCACCTGCCCGGCGGGGTCCCGCGGGCTCGGCGCCGCCTCCAGGGATGCGCCGCGGCGGGGCGCGGGGTGCATGGCCGGGGCAGGCTCAGGGCAGCGCCCGGCCCCGCCGGCTTTATGCAGGGGCGAGAGCCGCCCCTGACCGAGGGGAGGGATGCAGGGAGGCGGGGGGAAGCGCTGCCCGGCCCAGCTGGGAAAGGGGCGCCTTGACCCTCTCCACAATGTGCGCTCGGTTTGCAGAGCAGAAATGCTCGGATGCAGCCACCACCTGCTCTCCGTCACTGCACCCCGGAACAACCCGCACGAGAAGAAGCCCTTTGCCTCCGGAGTTACACCTCCTCGGTCACCCAGACAGGGTCACTCAAGAGGGGTCACAGGAGACTGACTTTTTGTGGGTAACTCTAGGGGTTTTGCAGTTAACACAAATTTGCACACCATGGAGCTGAGGGGAGCGAGCATTTGGATGGAGAGGGTCTTCCTCCATCGAGTTCACCCAGGTGCTTCCCAACACTTGTGCACTCCCTGTAAAATGCTCTGTACGCTGCCTGTGGGAAAGGGAAGGCAAAATGCATCAGAAGTGAGAGGTGGTGAGGGCTGGGCCTGTAGCAGAGGGGCTCTGAGCAAAGTGGCCTCCCAAGGCTGCAGGGGACTCAGCAGTGATGGACACTCCTAAATTCTTGACAGCACATAGTGCAGGTTGTAGTCTCAAAGAGGAACACGGTGGACAGATGTATTGAGCTCTTCACTAAAAACAGCAGCGCATTTCTGCTGTGAAAATAAATCAGAGCATATTACTTCTGTTCTCAAAAGCTCCTTCACAAACAGGAAGAATAATTACATTAGCAGAAAAGTACATCTGTTCATATCATTTATGCTGTAATTTATTTTCTGTATACATCTAGACGTGTTTATAACATAAAAACTCATGGGTTTTTAGACTCCAATAATCCCAGTCCTCACTATCTCCTCTCAGGTCAGACTTGGCAACATTAAGATAAGGGGATTTTGGTCCACAGCAGGAGAAGCCAAAACGTTCCCTGGGAACATAATCTCTTGGAGGCGTTAGCGGTCCCTTGGGAAGGAGAGATTGATTATTTTCTAACTGAGCTGTCCAAAACCAAAGACTCTGATCCTTTTTTTATGTTGTTTTTTTTTTTAATGAACCTATCAAAGAAATGCTCAAAATCAGCAGCAACTAGTTTCACTCTAATATACTCAAGTGTCTGAAAAAATCCCCAGTATCTTTCTCTTCAGTGCCTAAAAAGGTTTCAAGCCCGAAACCTTGATTTCCGCTAGATCCCTTAGACACTGGTGTAACACACCTGGTAAATCATATTGATGAAGCCAATATGCAGGGTTGCACCTAACCCAGGCAGGCACAGTCACACTTGCACCAACATCTGCAATGATATCAGGGTCTTCCTTCTTCCTAGAAGACACTGAACTTCAAACAATCCTGTTTCTAAGAGGACTGAGGGTGACTAGCTCAGCACTTCAGATACAGCACAGGACTGAAAGAACATAGCTGTGAATGATGACATAGCTGGAAAAACCTTTTTTTTCTTCCAGTTTGCTAATATTTCGTCACCAGATGCTTCCATTTTCCCTGCGTAAAGAAAATGCAGTATTTATCAATATACGTCTTAACTCTACAACAGGCATTTCACTTCCTTCCTGGAGAAGAGATCTCCCCATCAAATGAGCTGACTCAGAAAGCAAACAATTTGTAGGATCTTTACCCAGACTCCTAAGTGTGTGAGAGCCTGGTGTTAATGATAAATCTGTAAACATGGTCACAGTAAGACACTTATGATAGAATGTGACTAATCTGTCAATTTTCCCTAGCTCAAATGAAGCAATACGGGCAGCTTGACCTATAAGTGCTGAAACAATGGGAATGAGGTCAGGAATGGCCAAGGAAATTTAACCTAATATGAAATTAACTAGTTACATAATGAAATAACTGGGGTGTCCAGAGTTCTGGGGAGCAGATTAAAGCTGATTCACTGGTTTAGTAAGAAGTGCTTGTTCACCAGAGCCAATGCCCCGTGGTCTGAAAGGGCAGAACCACAAAGCATGAACAGACTCGATTACAGCCTGTTTCCACTGGGTGCTTGCTGGACCCTGCTCTGCTCCTCTCCACACAGGGTTTCCAGCTCCCAGGAATCTGTGGATGGCTTTATAGGAGAATACTTAAAAGGTTTTATCCAAAAGCTGAATCTTCACAGTTCTAGGGTTGCAGAGTTTTGGAAAGCCCTCACTCTGTCACTAGCACAGCTGCTGCTTTGTGTTTTCACACATAGAGAAAAATTTCTACCTTTTCCCAAAAGCCGGTAGCATTTTCTACCATTTAAGAATGATGGCTTGGGCCCCTCACCACAGAAGAGAGCAATACAGCACAGCAGTCAGGTATGGAGCACAACACAAACAGGGTCCAAAATGCACGGGAGCTACCCTGCTCATCCTGGCAAACACTGACCCAGAAAAGGTCTGAAACGTGATCTCGTTGGTCTGCAGGAGCACCGAGGCAAAGAGAGGCCAAAAGATTTCTGTGGGATGTCAGAAATCTACACAGACCCTGAGGTGTGAGGGAAGGAACTGTGAAGGACAGAGACAACTGGGGCATCAAAACCATTGGGAGAGAGGCCTCCCCTTATGCCACGGGAGGCAAGACAGTGATTAATTTTTCTCTAAGGCCTGCAGGAAATTTCTCACATACAGCCTCTCATGCAGACAAAGCCCTCCAGACAGATAATCAGCACCTGAGGATGGAGCACAGGTCTGACCCTGCTCAAAAGTGGGTCAAGCTGATCACGTTTTGCAGGACAGGGCTTTGCCATGTGCAGCTGCCACAAAACCTCTCTCACTGGCACAGAACAACCGTGGCAGCACTCACCGTGAAGGCTACCAGAGTGGCTTTCAATTACGTTTTCCCTCATAATTCCTCATTAAATGAATTCTCCTCTGCTGCACTCAGATCCAAGTGACAGAGTGGTGTCAGACTGAAGTCCGATGTTTTCTCAGTCCTTTGCTGGAGTAGCTCCAGGAACAGCAAGCAGCTCCAGAAGAGACCACGAGTCTATTCCTCCTTCCCATCTGCAAGCTCAGAGGTGACTCTGCTCTAGTTTTCAGAGAGTTTCTGGTTTGTTCTTTAAAGCAGAAACTTGACAGCAGAGTTTGCAATCAAACAGTGGTTCTAACACTTGGGGGTACACATTTGTAGATAAATGCTCTGGTGGTTTTTGGGCTGAGAAGGATTAAAACCAAGCTGTCACACCTGCAGATCTTCCCCTCCCTAGAGAGCCACACAGTAAAGGGATGCTTTTTGCTCTCTGAAACACAACAGCATAAATGTTCTGCCCTACCTCTGCTCTTCCTCCCACTCTGAGAAAGTTTGCCCTCCGTGGGTCAAATACGTAGGGACTCAACTAATCTGGCACATCTTTCCAGGCATGGCACAAGTCTTGTATTTACCAGCACTCTGAGGAAGCTGGTCTGGGAGGGGAAAAGTAAGGTGGAAAAAAGAAAAATCAGCGTAGTATAGGGGTTCCCCGCTGGGGGAGAAATAGAGTCGGGATGATTTTGTTGAACTGGTGAGGCAAGAACCATGGAAAAGCAGGTTGAGAATGTTCTGTAAGGACATTAATCTTCTGGTGAAATACAAGATTATCTACCTGAATGCAGCAAGACTGAAGGAGAGAATCAGGCCTAAATTGAGTCAGCCCTAAAGTCTTCTCAATCCTATCAAGGTCATCAGTGGGAATTACCTGATCTCCCAATGTGATAGGAGAAAGTGCTCTAATCTCCAATAAGGCAATTTCATGACATCACTTCTGAGGTAAAAACCCCCTTGAACTTTATTTGGCCCAGGCATCTGCCTTTCCAAGCAGGCCCATTTGTCTGAGGCAAAGGGGCCACTTGAAACCTTTCCAGAAAAAGATAGGAAGTTGTAACTCCCTGAACAAAACAGGTTTAATACGATTTAGTACCAAGTCTGCTCAATCATAATTACTTTCTCCACAGCTCACAACTGAAAATTCTAATCACAGCCCTCTGCCTTCCTCTTAATTAACTGCTGCAGACAAGTCATGCCTTAAGAATCTCACGGCACTTAGACAAGCACTGTGGAAGTTACAAGAAAGAGTGAAGGTGAACATCATGCAGGGCTCTGCAGTTTGTTTTCCAGTATAGGTTTTACGGATCTTCCTCATATTCTGATTGACTTTTTTCAATGCCCTTTTGTACTGATGCCCAAAAAACTGCTGGTCTTATAGGCTGGCTTGTTTTCTTCTACTGATTTTTAATGTTTATAAAGCATTTATTGTCACAACACCTAAACAACAGCATTCACTTCCAATCACTTTCTAACCTTCATTCTCTCAACCTTTGCCTTCTCTCACCTAAATGAGGTAACCTGTCATTGTGGCATTTGCATAAATGCAGAGTTAAAAAGCTCCAAATCTAAAGCTTTTCAAATTTTCAAAGAAATGTATGGATCTGAAATCCCTGTCTTTCTACAGAGAATTCTTCCATTTTCTCCCTTCTTCTGTGAACCACAGTTCTCCCAACAAACACTTTCCAAGGCAATTCACCCCACCTTTCACCAGCATGAGGCTGTGACAGTATCACACCCTGAACTCAGAGTAACCTCTGAGAAATGCCTGGATGTCTCAGTCTCTGAGAAGAGAACCACATCCCCATGAGAGTGGTTTAACAATCAGTTAACGATTCATGCTACTGAATAGTTGTCGATTAATAAAGCATTCAGTTAATAACCAGTTGATATGCGACAAAAGGAAAAGGGGGATTTAAATTATGCAATTATTTCAAACATTTACAAATATCTTTTTCCAATGAAAAGTGCAAGAACCAATGAGGTAAATTACCCTCTCATCGTGACTCAGCCAGCTGTAGTATCAACAGCCTTCAAGCACACTTATTTTGAAAAGCCAGAGCTGCTGTGTAAACCTACTGAAGCACATCCAGCCAACAGACCATTCACTGTTTGTATATTTGCTTTGGACTGTTTAAAGAAGCAATATTAGCCCTTTCATCTGAGGCAGGAAATATTTTTCATTTCATAAAAGCTAAATAAAATCACGAGTGACATGAGTTACTTGCTGCTCTGAGGAAACAAGGTGTAGTTTTTCCTAACAACACCTTTGTAAACTCTTTACAAAAGGTTAGTTTAGATGCTGCTGGGACAACGGACAAACCAGGCTCTGATTTGTTTTTTCTAGTGAAAATAATATCACAAAATTAATATCAATCAGCTACATTTCAAACCAAAGTGTAGCCTGGCTGGGAATCAAAGACCTGAAAGAGCTCTTTCCTCCAATTACTCTGGAGTTACTGGGTACAGAAGTGCCAGTTACAACTTTCTTTTGTTTCCTTATCTGTTCAGGGTAGGTCAAGTCACCTCAAGTTAAACATGGTGGGACCAGCCAGCAAAGATTCCCTGTGTTGCTAGAGCAAACAGGATTTAGTCCAGCCAGAAGCATAAACCAGGGATGGGGAAAACCAAGTGGAAAAGCTCAACAAACTGATCTACCTGCTGCCTGGAAATACAGTGCAGCCTGGAGAGGACAAGGAAATATTGCATTGAGCCTTGCAGACGCTGCTCTGCTCAGTCTCGCGCTCCAATCCCTGTAGCTCAGGCAGGGCTGAGGGGGAGGCTCACAGCGGGTTTCACAGCAGCCTGAGAGAGGTCACAACTCTGCACTGCACCAGTCCTGGCCCCCACAGCCCTGGCAAGGGTGGGGAGGCTGAGAAGCTGCTTCATGCTGATGGCTCTGGCACCAGGTACAAGATGCAAAATGCCCAACCTGAAAATGAAAGACGAAGCATCCAAAAAGAGAAGAGTGTGCGAGGGCCTAAGGGAACCTCAGCCAACACCACTGAAAACAGCCCCTCGTGGCATTCAGGGATTATCTCTGACCAGGTTCTGATACTTCTCCATCCTGTAAACACAAATTGGACTCCATTCATTGAGGAACCACCCTGGTACCATTATTTCCACTACATTATCATTACAAAACCTCAGGAATTATCCAGTGCTTTCACATCACAGACAAACACAAAGCAAAATAGTCAAATGCATAAATAAGCCTGCTGATAAGAGCAGTCACAGAGTGTTAACCTCAGCCTGTTGGCCTAATTAGTAGAACAGCAGCATATTGTGTATTCAGAGTGAGGTGGAGGAGCCAACAAAGGAGAAAGCTTTGTACTCGCTAATGATATGAGTAAGCAGAGCTCAGAAAGAGATTCAGCAGACTTTGATCTGCTCAGGAAAGAGAACAAGAGCTCTCCAGGTACTTCTGACACAGCCTCACCATGGGCTTGCGCCAGTAACCAGCCTCTGCCGTATTCAGGTTCATTTAGAAAGTGTATCCAATATTAGTTTTGCTGAATGTAAGAAGCAGGCAGACTGCATGCCACGTGTTTCACACACCCTAAACATAGCTAGGCCAAGGGAAATCAAGAGATGACTCCAAGGCCCAAACAATCATGGAAGACATTGGGTTTGCCTGTTACAACAGGGTTTTGGTGTGATTCACCCCATGCTGAAGACGATCAGCCTTTCTGAAACAGAGGACATGATCAGATTGTTTATTCCTAGCCACTCTGTTAAAGTCACTCAGGGCTTCTTCACAATAAAGTGATCTCAGAGGACCGTTGCCTGTTCACAGATTTCAGATACCCCCCATCCACTGAAGTCCTGAAATCACAGCGAAACAGATGACAGAAGGCAGCCTCTGGTCTAGACACTGGCCATTGACCAGCATGAGCAACATAAATTAAATCACAGTCACTTTTTGCTCCAGGGATGAAAACCAGCAATGTAAACCCATCAATCCACTGCAGCAACTTTAAGCACACTGGCAATTGTAAAATGTCCAGCCTCAGAGCTGTGAAACACATCATCATTTCCAAGACTGGCAAAAGCTGTTCATCTTGCTGTGTTCTCATGACAGATGTTTGTTCTTCTCTGAATTTCTTTTATCTTATTAGATTTTAGCTCCCATTATAGTTAGAACAATTTTGTATTGGGGCAAAATTAATTAGTTTGGATCAAAGTAAGGCTCCTTGAAATGTAACACTAATGAGCCTCATCTGCCTGATTAGAGAGCTTTGCTTTTAGGAACACTAGGTACAAAATTTTATTTCACAGAAATAAAACCTTATAAGGTTATTTAAGGTTGAAAGCATTAGCTAAACAGTAACTAGGATCATGGATAAAAGATTAGGGTGGCAAACTGTGAGCAGACCTACAACTGACAAGAGGATGCAAGTGTAGACCAAAACAGGCTAATGAGGATTTGTCAAAGAGGTGCAAGGAGAGGTAAGTGCAATTCACAATATATTTAGTGAACTGACATTGTGCCTCCCATCTATTCACAATTCTTTTCACTTATTCACATGCTTGTAGGGCCTAAATGGAAAAGAATTATGGATTGGAAAAGACAGTACCAATTTTTAGAAAGAAAAGATGGGAAAAAAGTTCATTCTGGATGAGTCAAACTAATCTTTAATATCTGGCAAATCACCTGGACAAAATATTTGCTTATTTTAAAATCTGATTTTAGTCAAGAACAAGTTGTGTTAATCATTGTTGGCTTTGACGGAAGTGAGAATTACTCCAGAGAGCAAAGGAGGTTAAATAGATTGGGTATTCCTCTTTTTTATTAAGCTTCTTCACCCCACCCACTTTCTCTATACTCCATTAATACAAACAATTTAAAAAATACAATCTAGAATTAACTTCCCGAAAGACAGGGGCAAATTCACCTGAAAAACCACATGGTAAATGTAGTTATCAGAGATTTTCTGGTAAATTTGGCATAGCACACTATAAATTACATCTGCACAGCCACATGCTGGGTCATTTGTGAATGACAAACACATGACATAAGCACATGCAGTAGAATACAAGGGAACTGCCTTCCCCAAAGTGACATCTTCCTCCACAAAAATCTCTCCAGCACAGACACGAGACTAGGAATGAAGATGTGGTGCTTGGAGAGGGCAGGTCCCAGCTGCTGGCAGAAACAGCTCTGTGAGAGGAGGCAGGAAGCCCACGAATGGACAAGGATATGCTTTTACACAATGTCTGTGGCCAAGGAAACCACTGTAAATTTGTGAGTGTGCTCTCAAAGCCACCCAGGCAGGCGCTGAGCAGTACAACTGAACAGGCACCTCCTCTGGCTGGTGGAAAACCATCCAGACCTGCGGCGGAATCACATTGAGGCACTGAGGGCTTGCATTGCTTTAGGCAGTTACACACAAAAAGCCTTTGGATAAACCAAGAACTGAATTCAAACCTGTTTCACCTCTTTCCTCTGTTATGATAAGGTTTCAACTCAAACATTACCACTTTTTGTCAAAATTACCTTGACCTGCAACAGGCAACACTGAAATGATGTTTTTATCCTTTCGCAACCTAACACTGGAATTCAAATTTTAAAAAACTCATTTCCAACATCGTGTGTCATCTTCTTCTGATACCATGCATACTGCACCTGTGCATAATATTCCTCCTGCCAGCCTTCTGCATTAAGTCAACAACAACAACAAAGACCACTGTGCCTGTTATTCATAAGCTTTTTGTTATCTCGTGGAAGAAGCAAAAGGGCCCAGAGCATGTGACGGAAGGAAAGACCTTTGTTTAATTTAATTACATTTATTTCTTTCAAGTCTATTTAAACTCAGGGATCAGCAGATCAGAACTGGTTAATTAAATCATGACAACACTTCCTTTACCCTGTGTAGGCAATCAACATCACACTATGTCACATTCAGCAGGTTCTTCCAACAAAGCATCCTCAATCTTTACATTGTGGACATTAAATTGAAGTAAGTCTGCCTCCTGGATGGCACTGCAGTACTAAGAGCTCTTCTAATGCAAAAGCTGACAACTGTGGAGTAGCACTGTGGTTATTTTCAATGCTTCCATTGTGGGTGTTGACTCCAGATCTGTTGGTTGAAGTTACTGATAAGGCTGCAATAAAAGATCTAGTTCTGATCCTTATGTTCATTGCTGAGTGCTGGACAAGAGGGAAGCGAGTAGGGTGGGCTCAAAAGCACATGTGCACAGACACACTGCTGGATGCTGTCCTCACCCACCTGCTCTGGTGTCCAGAAAGGCTGGAGAAGCAGGAAAGCTGCAAGAAGTTTGCCTCTCAGGGTTACCCCTGGCTGCTCTTGCTTGTGTCCATAAGCACGTGGACGGTGCAGGAATTGGTCTGGACAACTCCAACCCCTTTCTAGAGCAACTCAATGCCAGTATATTTTGCATCTATCTTCCATCTTTTAAGAGTTGTGAGGACCTCTCCAATAAGGGAAGAAGGAAAAGGACAAATCTTCCCTTCATTTGGGCTTGGGACTTTTCTACGAGAGCAGCTCACACTACACATTGAAAACACATTTATGTCTTTCAGACACTTTCCTTGGACTACACCTACATCATTTGTCAGCTCATAGGCAATTTCCTGTGTTTCTTTTCGTCTACTCATAAGTGTCTTCTATCTACTAAGCTCACAAAACCAGACTCTTCCCTTGCTCTTTCATGTTTTCTCCGTTCATTTTTCTCTATCCTATTATTCCAGCCTTTTCTGTCCACGACTACTCTTCCTTCCATTCAGCCATTGTAATGGCTTCATCCCAAATGACAAAATACAGTAATTTTGCAGGTTCTTTTATTCCCACCTAATCTGAAGTGTTTGTCCGTCTTTTCTACTCTCTTAACTTATTAAATCAAAATCTTTACTAATCAGGCTGGCATAAACTCAAAATATCTTCCCATGGTCCCTGTGTCCAGCCTTCCCACCTGACTAATGAGGAAACTCTCTGCTGTTGAATAAAAGAGTTTGTGCACTGCCAAGAAGTTTTAATGGAAAATGAAACCTTCTGACATCACTGGCTAATGATAATGCAGCACTGTGGCTGTATTGCAGGGCAGGATAAAAGTGTGCACGTATTTCCTGTGTGTTTCAATATCCTCCTATTGACAGAAGATAGGGCAACTGGTCTACTACTGGAGGCCAGGAAATTATTTTTCTGATTTCATTGGAATTATTGACAAAAGCATTTCCTATCTATGTAAGGTTAACAGATGGCTTGTTAAAGTTACATCTTCTTTAAACAGAGCTGTCACCAAAAATTATATACATGACAACAAAAATAATATTGATACAAACTCACTGTAAAATTAAAATGAAGTTTGCATAACCTAAAGCACAAAATAAATAACTGCCACTATTGCAACACAGAATACCAAGGTGCATTTGCTGCTCTAAGATTTCCTTGGAAACTGGATGAAGGGACATAAATTGGGGAAGTGTCAACATGGGACTTAAGTTACCATGGGCACAAAGACACAGGCAGTCAATGTGCCTGTGCCAGGAGCAGGCTGCAGGCTGCTGCAGACCAATGGGCAATACAAGCACCAACCCTGCAGAACTCTGCTTTCACATCTCGCCTCTGTCATGCTCAAACCTGTGCCAGACAAGGGCTTGCAACATCTGACTCTGCCTCACCTCCATCATGATTTGGCACCCTGATGCCTCACCCAGCCAGCAAAAAACAAGGGGGGAGAGTGAGTGAATAAAGAAATTTTAAAAAATGCAGCAATATTAGACCACCTGCTGTGTTTTTAAAGACCTCATGTTCACCTTAAGCTTGTCTCATTTCCATAAGAGCAGGAGAAACTGCAAGGGAAATTCAGCTTTGAAAACAGAAAATGTAATCAGTGTTAGACTTTTGATAGGTGACTGCACATCAGCTATTCCACCTGGACAGGTCTAGAATGCTAACATAATAACCTTTACATTATAATGTATATGAAATACCTTTCTCCTTCAACATCACACTTATTATTTATCCTCTTTGTTAGGATTCTTCCAGGTTTTTCCCTGTTTTCCTTCTTTCTCCAGTATCTCATCTTTTTCTTTCTCTACTATTACTGTCTTAACAGCCTCCTACCACTGTTACCTGTTCTTTGCGAGCTCTTTCACAGTATCCTTTGTATGAAATTCAGCTCTCAGACTACTGAGCCATCACTAAGACATGCAGCTCACATGCAATGACCTGGGAGAAAGAAAAATGGAGCTCCACTGGGTGTTCCCTGGGTTCATTCATTTTCTCCACAGTAACAACTCAGAATCAAACTCATTCTCTTACCCGTCTTAGATGTCAGCTCCTTGCATTATAAAACTGGATTTCTTTTTGCAAAAGTGAATCAGGGAGGGAAACAAAAGGAGGTGTAGGAGCAGTATTTCCCACTGCAAAACCTCTGTCGATAGCTGTTGGCAATAGCCTGGTTTGTTTAGCCATGCTGGTGATGTCGGATTCACTCAGCTCACGCCCCGTCAGCTCTGACTGAGGGGCTCCGCTCACTGTGCGGGGCTGAGGCACGTGTCTGCCTGGGCTTGCCTTCACATGAAGGGGTTTTGGGAAATTGGATAACATCACAGCAGACTGGTCCTTGCCCCAGGTGTCTCAGGTCCTTCCTTTCTCACTGACTTTGGCAGAGCATGTGAATTTCATCATCATCGCCAACAAAATTAAAAGTAAACGGTGAGCACTGAAAAAGGACATTTAATTTGGAGGGCGAAATAAAAGGATACATTAGGGAACTGCTGTGACCAAAAGATTCTGCTCTAGAAAAAGAAATAAAAAGGCAAATTCTTCAGTGCAAAATAAAAGAGAGCCTGCTGCTTTTGTAATTCCCAGTAGCAGCCATAATAAGGGTAGTGAGAAAGAACAAAGATTTTCCAGGCAAACAAAACCACAGTAACACCTTCATACGTTTTAGTGCCAATAAAATAAACTATGAAGATACTTCACTTAGAAATAAAGATTTTATCTTATTATTTCTTTTGGATTCAGCTTAGTTTCAGTGACAGGTGTTTACAACAGGGCAGTTTAATCTTAAAAAGGACTCACCACAGCACTTAGACAAAATATGAACTAAAATAGTAGTGACAGAAAATTAAGCAAGCAGAGTGACATGGGTATGGAGAAGCACAGAAAAGAGCTTTTTAGGTTCCATGGTTTAGCCTACCAGAAAGGACAAATTTGCATCATGAATATTGGGCACGCATTAGGATATCAGCAACCATCTCCTTGCACTGCCAAAGGAGCAGAAAAAGCATTCCAATGCCACTGCTTTTTTTCCCACATCCCAAATTTCTTTGGTTTTAAGGTGCTTTGTCCCACCAGGAAAAAGTTACAATGTGGGATAAAGATGCCAAATGCACATGTAAGTCGAGTCAACAGAATGTTAGAATCCTATCTTTGAATGAAATTATTATATGGCTCTATTAAGACTAATTTAAAATAAGGCCTTCCAGTCTGCTTTCTGCATCAATTTTCTATGATTTTTCTCATGCCACAAGTCACATCCAGCTCTGTCCAAGCAGGATTGAGTTCCTGCTGCTTTAGTTCAATGCTTCAGATATCCACTTTTGTTCAAGGCTCTGCACAGAGCAGCGACAAAGCAGGATGTTCTGGAGTTAATCAGATCTTTGGTCTGGAAGAGAGCTGCTCACCTGCTTGTACACAGATAACCATTCTGAATCAGCAGGCCTAGAGAGCTCAGGCTTGCCGGGAGGTGTCAAAACAGGTCTAGGAGAGGGAATTAAAAAAAATACCGAAGTCAAAACCCAAACACCTCCTAAACCCTCCCTGCCCTTCCCCAGAAAAACCCCTAACACATGCTGCTCACGAAGCACAGGCCGAGGGAGGTCCCTGCTGGCAGGATGATGAAACACACGTGCACCAGTTCCAAACACATCATCCATCTACTCCCACAAATAATTTCTTCCCTCTCTGAACCCCACAAAAACGGCACATTTAAGTTGCATTCACCCTGGCACCAGCCTCTCACTCCCCAAGGCAGCACCGCACCCGCTGCACACGGGGTGGGCAAGGAGGGAATCCCAGTCTCCAATTCACCATGGTTATCAAGGATAAAATTTCCCAGCTTACCTGAATTATCACTCTGCTGAAGCAAGGCTGACTGACCATTCCTGCAGCTCCTTCTGTTGCAGACAAGCAGGAGGATGGGCCCCACCTGGGCTCCCACATGACAGTCATTTTTTCTGTCGCATGACAGGCACCAAATATCAGTGACACTTTACAGTTCATCTGCCAACACTGGATATTGGCGTATTGAAAAGGAGAAGGAACAAAATAAAACAACAGAACTTGTCTCAGCTTTTTTTCTATATTACAGTACATGGCTGCTGTAGAATTTCAACTATGACGAATTCCAGGAGATGCACACCAGAAATAATTCTTCACTATGGTGGAAGACGTTTATGATACAGCTGGGGACAAATTCAGCTCAAAAAATGTTTATGGAATGAGATACACGATAACTTCCAGACCATAAAAATGACTATGCAAAAAAAGCAAGAGTTAAAATAAATATTCAATGAAGGAAAAGATATTTTACAGCACACAGACAGTATGAAGAGGTTCAATTTTCCTCTTACAACTGACACACTTAAGAGTAACAGACATTTCCAGTGGCTCAGAAAACAAATTTAATTGACACTAGAATGAAGGAAAGCATACAGGTTTTTTTTAAAAAAGCATCTTTAATACAAATCTGTAGGTTTAAGAAAATATCCCAAAACTGTCAAAGTAGTATGAAAAATGCTGTCATCTGATTCACAGTCACCAGTTTTCTCCAACAAACATAGCATACAAAAATTGATAGAAACCACGGCAATTCTTTTTGGCGACACAAAACAGGTATTTGCGATTCCAAATTCCCTGCTGACAGCTAAGATGCTGCTGGCAGGGGGATGACTGAATTGCACTGGTTTTGAAAACTGGAGGTTGGAATGGAAAGTTCATATATACATATACCCATACTGTATTTTACCACATGTCCAGGTAACTCTGGTAACACAACATGGCCCAGCGAAACACTAAAGTCTGTAAAACCTGAAGAGCCAGGGAATGTGTGTATGTGACACTAAGTTATTCTCTGTGCTCTGGTTCCCATTTGCTTTTACACCTCAAACATAATAAAGGCCAATTGTTTTCCACTCTCATTTACAGAACCAGGTAAGCTGATGTGCTGCTGTGCTGTCACTTCGGACTCAGAAGGTGTCAGGTGCACTGCATGCAGACACAGGATGAAAAAATGCAATGCAGCTAAAATGTAATTAAAGTAGGCGTTTTAGGAGATTGTACACTGAATTTCCTGGAAGTAACCTAACACCCTAAGCTCCCCCATGGAAAACATGGCATTTCTCATGCCATTCTGAGATAATTCATACAACAAATGGAAGAAGGACAGAACTGATACATGCTACACTTCCAAACTGAAGCACAGACTGCTGCAAAAAACCCAAAAGGTCTGCAGGTATACCAGGAATTGAATCTAAAGCTGCCCTGCAATTCTTAACTGTGGGTAGTTACCTGCAAAGGCTGGAAGCTGCAGCACAGACCATTGGTAATGATATTCTCAAATCCTTTGGACTGCACAGGACTGAGACACCACAGCTCAGAGCTGAAGTGGAGATGAGGCTTCAGTAGGAGTGTGAAGATTTGAAAGAAGCAGGATGAAACATTTCTGTTACAGGACCTGCTCAAGGTATTGATATGATCTAAAAAAATCCCCACACAACTCTATAATTTAACTGTTTTTATCAGGCGCCTGAAGGGGATTTTCTATTGAGCAATCCTCCTTTTGCCAAGAGCAACTTGAAAGAAACCAGCACCATACCAAAGAACTACTCAGGGCATTTCATTCATTTTGCTGTTTCAACTTCAGTTGAAAAGCACAGAACTCAAGAGTTATTCAAAGAAAACTTCTCTGCAGGAGAGCCATTAGAAATCAACAGTCTCGCATTACCAGAGCAGACAGGATGGAAGATGCAGAAGTGATTTACAGTCATTTCCTTCCCCTTGCAGACCAGGTTAATCTGGGCTACCCAGAACATTTCTTAAAAGCCACCTGCTGGCAAAGAGGTTGCCTCGTTCTCCTGCATTTACTGAAGACTTGATTTCTGAAACACTGTAATGGAACAGTCAAAAATCTTCATTCCAAAGAAGGAAAATGTTTCATGTACATTCTTAGGTGTGAACCTTCAGGCTTGGGAAACGTTTTTCTAGATTGTCAGCAAGTGTCTGATCAGCCTCACGCAGGACTTCAAGGAAACTCTCCACCTGGAAATAAAAAAGACACACAAGGAGAAAAAAAAAACAATAAAACCAAGTTGCATAGTGCTGTTGCTGGCTGCTCTGACTCTTTCATTTCAAGAAAACCTCTCTTTTAAANGATTTCTGAAACACTGTAATGGAACAGTCAAAAATCTTCATTCCAAAGAAGGAAAATGTTTCATGTACATTCTTAGGTGTGAACCTTCAGGCTTGGGAAACGTTTTTCTAGATTGTCAGCAAGTGTCTGATCCGCCTCACGCAGGACTTCAAGGAAACTCTCCACCTGGAAATAAAAAAGACACACAAGGAGAAAAAAAAAACAATAAAACCAAGTTGCATGGAACACAGAATTCTTATACTGGCACAGGGGCTCTTTCTACTTCTGTACCTTCCAAATGAGAGCAGCCAGCAGCAGCCACTGCAGTGAATAATGGAAAATGCCCCACAGTGGCTACCTTCCTCCTAAACCTCACAATTCCAGTTGGTCTAAATTTTGAAACAGTACCGCTTTCCTCAAACCCTTTCTTTCTCGTTTAAAAGAAACACAAACTTTTCTCACCCAGAGAAAAGCTCCTTATGAAAAATATTTAGAATAATTCTCCTATAAAAATATACAGGACAAATTTTCAGCTAGGATAAATTTTCAGACATCCATTCACGTCAGCAAAGTTTGGCCCTGGCATCAGCTGATGATCTCAGCAAAGCTCTGGCTGAAGTGAGGCAGAATAGACAGAGGGGGTGTCTGTCTGGCAGACTGTCTGGCACTGCATGGTGTTTTACCTGTGCCTGAGCAATTCTGTCCTGTTTGTACATCAGATTTGGAAAGGTCCTGCCACCCAAGGAGCAGTTTTTCAGCTGTGTCACAGACCTTGTCACATACTCACCGAAGCAAAATACAGAGGTAAGAGGTTCTGAAAAGCACAGGAGCATGTCTGTTCATTCAGGTGTCCCTGGTGCAATCCTTCTAAGGTATTCTCCTGGAAAATCAGAAATACAACCAGCATGTCATGAATAGTTGTTGAAAGAACAAACTCAAAACTGTGCACACATCTATATAATGTGCTTTGTTCTTATAAATGGGTAAAACAACCAGAACTTACAGTTCTCAGAGAAAGCCAGACACAGCTGATACAAAAAGGTGTGAAAGCTCACACATCACAAGTCTCTTAACCTGAATGCTTCCATAATTAAAAAGGTCCAGCTGAGAAGGTGAGATTATATATTGACAGTATTTCCTTTCCTTAAATAAACCGACTTTCATTCAAGAGAAAGGGCAACATATACCTACAGAATTTATCATACAGAACCTTGGCACACACCTCAGAAAATCTGTTTTCCTCCCATCTCCCACACATGTTGCTATTTCTGGTTGATTCTCTAATGAATTCTCAGTAAGCAAGTGCACTTGCACAGAAAAATGTCCACATTAACAGTAAATAATTTTTTCTTACCTACCCTGCAGAAATCCTTACCATAATTTTGTTTATTCTTACCTTGGTTAGCTCTTGAAGCATATTGGAAAGTAATTCACAGCAAATATCCTTCAAAATTTTTAAATGGAAATCTTCCTCATTTACATCAGTCCTTCCAGTCTCCTCTTGCTCAGACTCCTTGGAGTTATCAACAGCTCTCTTCCCACAGCCCTCCATATATTGTAAAATACGAATCAAGCTCCCAATCAGTGGCATATCTTAATACAAAGTAACAAGAACAGTGAACTTTAAGACTGAGAATTCTTATCCATCGTTTCAAGGCATTAGAATTTTGAAACACACCATCAGATTTTACACAAAAGCAATAGGACTGTATATTCTGACAGTGTTGTGTTTTGTTACTCAAAGACGGTATTAAAGAAGCAAGTGGAAATGTAGTAGAAAACCCAAATCATTTTTCCTGCAAGTTGATCTGTATCTATAAAAACTATATGTCAGTGTAAGGAGCATGAGAAGGAAACTGTCTTCAGTAGTACAGAGTATCAGAGGGCAGTATGTTAAATTGGCACCCAGATAATCCTATCTGACAAACCAAACTAA
The DNA here is from genome assembly GCA_013400675.1 of Oxylabes madagascariensis. Lineage (NCBI taxonomy): Eukaryota > Metazoa > Chordata > Aves > Passeriformes > Timaliidae > Oxylabes > Oxylabes madagascariensis. Next base: position 7,280 of record VYZR01041170.1, on the reverse strand, counting down.
ACAGCTTCTTTCT